>OX424573.1:93993524-94218524 GCA_949152435.1 Gastracanthus pulcherrimus | reverse complement strand
CGTTTTATACGTACTAAAAAAAATATTTCATATTGATTTATGTTTGTTGGAGCCTAGATATTATTTAGTTAAAAAAAGATACTAACTTTACTATTTTTCAAAACTCCATTTTAGATTTAATTTTATTTTTTCAAGGCTGATATGTATTTACCTCATACATTCTCACCGATACTCATAAACTCTTGGATACTACAGAAGGAATGTTTTTAACAATGCCCGTTTCGGACGATACAACTGACTTGAACTACCTTCAAGTCAGTTGATGTAGAAGATAGAGCATAGATTGTCGTTGCTGTAGAACGAAGCAAAATGCTGGGTTTCCCTGTTCGAATTCTTAAACAATTCGCTGTTACCAATCAGTCAGTGTAGAACCGTAAATATTTACCTAAAAAGACGGATGTGATACAAATATTCATAGAATATTATACAAAGTATACTTAAGAAGAAATACAACCGATTCATAACAATTTTTTTATGTTAAAATAAACAATTAATCTTTTGATGATTTGTGAAATATATTTTCGTACTGTTCGGCTGCAAATAAATAAGTTTATTTCTATTTTTTTAAATGAATATCTGTTGATGAAGGTAGCAATTTCGAAGTTTTTTGGCAATAGTGATTTTGGTCAACTGAATTATCTGAAACAAGAAACAAATATATTCTTAATTTGTATGAGTATAGCTATATTATTAACTTATAATATGTTAAATTCAGTTTTAAACACACTCTTTTTAAAAAAATTTAATTATTAAATCTATGTTCATGCAATAAAGAATCTTTGTTTTTCCTTATTCCAGAAAATGTAGTCGATTGGAACAAAATATTTTTTCATGACATTTTCATTTTATAAAAAAGATTTAATTATATTCTTGATAAACGCTTAAAAGTTGTTAATAAACTATATGTACTTATTAAGAAAAAAATTTAATCTCAACTCTCTTGGAATTAATATTTACATTAGTAGTCAATCGTAACTTAGTGAAGGATAAATTATTCAGTAGAAACAGCTAGAAAAATTTACTGAATACTTTTAGTGAAAAATTAATTATTTGTATGACTAGTGACTCAACTAGTATAAATATTCACTCCGATAAAAATTACGTTTATTTTATCATTATAGGTTATTAAAATCTACTTAAAAGTCTTGTATATAATAAAATATATATATACAAAACTTAATGGCAACGTATAAATAATTTACAAGGAGAGCGTCAAACCTGCGGGAAATGGATTCATCTAAAACTTTGTGAATTCTTTTCCAATGCTTAAAAATAAAGCCTTATCAATCTTATAAAAATCGATATAAAAAAATTTTTTACCCTTAGGTTTGAAATTTATCACGGCTAAATGTGAGCATGCAGCCATTAAACAAATTTTTTTTAAACAAATTTTAACCTTCATCTATTCAACAAAACGTTTAACAAAGAGGGTTTAGCCGTAGAATATAATATAAAGAATTTTCAACGATATCTTTTAGGAAAAAATTTACTTAGTGACTGACCATAGACTTCTAGTGAGACTGCAAACACGCCAAGATTCAAACTCTAGAATCACACGCTGGCGATTGATGCTCGCAGAATACGATTTCGACGTAGTGTACAGGCCGAGTAAGACGAACGTAGCCGACACGCTTTCCAGAAATCCAATACGAAAGGTTTTGCCTATCGAGTAGGTGGCAGCAGAAAGCGATGTTGTACGTCACCAAATCCAACCACCCGCAAAAAAAAGCATACACAATTATGCAGTTCGGGATGGCGGCGCGCGCGCGAATGGGATGAAAAACAGGACAAAAATATATATAGGTCATAAAGGCACTACTCCCAAAAAAGGAAAGAAAGTAGAATCACAAAAGCAGCAAACTACAAAGGGAGGAAACTTGACTCCATCTACGGCTATGAGCAATAGGCCGCAGGAGGAGACTAGTAGCACAAACCACACTGCACCGGAGGGCCTAGACGAAAACAGGGGGGTTAAGAGAGAGCTGGTGCACGGAGGCACGGATGAAGCGACGCACACAGGTGACGAAAATTTTGTGACAACTCTGGGGGAACCGTGCGACGAGGGAGCTAGGCAATTCAAAATGCAGGGGAAGCCCCCGCGCTTTAAGGATATAGAAATAGGGACACCCAATCTAATATAAGTTAACACAAAAATACATATAGCTATGCCCTTGCGCGACGAAAAAGTAGTCGGACAAACTGTAATAAGCCATAACATAGATACTTTATGCAGCAATTTGGATAAATTACTAGTACAGATACAAATACAGTCAGTAAGAGTGGCAAAAACCGATCGAATCGAGAATCTAGAAAGGAAATTAATTTTTAATAAACTATGGAGCGTACCCACAAAAAATAATATTAAATTAATCGTGTGTTTTGGATTAATTAAGTATCCTTTACAGGAGGATCGGAATAAAATAATGCAGGAAGCGCACTGCTCTATAATAGGGGTGACAAAAACCTATAAACGCATTAAGCACCATTTTTACTGGAAAAATGTTAAGGAGGACGAGCAAAACTTCATCCGCGTATGTTTAGATTGTCAGCTAAAAAAATTAGTTAGAGTAAGAACACGATTGCCTATGGTAATTACCGATTCGCCAGTAACTTGCATGGACAAATTAGCTATGGATATAGTGGGATTACTGCCGGTAACATGGCGCGGGAATGTGTATGTATTAACTTTTCAAGACTTGCTATCAAAACTCGCGATTGCCGAGCCGCTAGTAACTACGTCCGCAATATCAATAGCAAATGCGCTAATAAAGAAGGCAATTTAGACATTTGGGGCGCCGCGAGTCATACTCACAGACCAAGGTATAAATTTTCTTAGCAAACTAATGAAAAGGGTAGCAAGACAATTTCGCATTAAGCAGGTAAAAACGACGGCGTTCCACCCACAGTCGAACGTCTCTCTAGAACGATCCCACGCGAGTCTTATGGGGTATATAACATTATTTGCTCACAGTAATAAAACAGATTGGGACGATTACATTGACTTAGCGACCTTTAATTTCAACACATCGGTTTCCGAAACTACGCTGCACATTCCGTACGAGATAGTGTTCGGAAAGATGGCGCGTACACCCATGAGTGGAGAGCTGCAAACAGACGATTTTCTGCCGACTTTCCAGGGTTATATGACGGAGCTAGTAACGCGATTAAATAGCATTCATATGGCCGCGCGAGAAAACATGATTAGGGCAAAGGAGCGCTGAAAGCATTATTACGATCCCAAAGTAAATGAGAAAACATTAAAAATAGGAGACTCAGTATGGTTAGAAAAGAGGTCGAAACCCCATAAATTTGGTGGACGAATATAAATCGAGAAAAATGGGAACGTAAAAATTCAGCTTGGCAAAAACGGATCTAAAGTAGTGCACGATAATCGCTTGCGTATGTCTAATATCGACCCCGACGAAACCCCGACTGATTAAATGTCGCACGCAGTTCGGGTTACTCAATTAAACATAATGCTCAAATTTTCCTTTTAACAGCGGCGAGAATGTAAGACATAAAATGTTTATTAAATAAATATATATATATATATATATATATATATATATATATATATATATATATATATATATATATATATATATATATATATATATATATATATATATATATGGCAATTCCACGAACTAATTTTTTTTTATTTTACATTCTTGATTCTAATTTCTGTCGTACGATTAAAAGGATAAACAAACCCTTGTCGAAAAATAATAACATAAATTAGTATTTACAGATGAAACATATCTTTCAACTGGTTCTTATCTCAGCATACACTCTACTTTACGCAAGAATAAGCTACGCGATAATCGCATATGACTGCTCACAATAAGTCTCGTGTTGCTACGACAGTTATTATTTCAGTGTTACATAGAAGGCAAATAAGATAGCGTCCGCTTAACTTGCACTAACATCCTTTTCTTCATTTTCATTTAGTTTTACAATTGATATAATTACGTAGATATATATATGTGTAAACCAGTATTTATTATTATTAATGCTACGCTTGTGTTGCAAGGACAGTTATTATTTCAGTGTTACATAGAAGGCAAATAAGATAGCGTCCGCTTAACTTGCACTAACATCCGTTTCTTTATTTTCATTTAGTTTTACAATTGATATAATTACGTAGATATATATATATATATATATATATATATATATATATATATATATATGTATACCAGTATTTATTATTATTAATGCTACGCTTGTGTTGCAAGGACAGTCATTATTTCAGTATTACATAGAAGGCAAATAATATAGCATACGCTTAACTTGCACTAACATCCTTTTCTTTATTTTCATTTAGTTTTACAATTGATATAATTACGTAGATCAAACTTAGCTTATAGTTAGTGATCTTACATCTGTATTCCCTCTGTGCTTATTACACAGTTACTCTCGTCTAACACGGCTTGGGTGCTTATGCGTGCCTTATGCCAGCTTATTTTTACCCCCCTGTCCCTTTCCTTAGATGTCGCTCGGCGACGGCGGCGGCGGTGGTGGTGGATCAACGGTCGTCCGGCGGCTCGGAAGTGTCGGGGAAATTCGTATCCTCTGCGGGGGTTCACGCAAGTTCGCGTGTATGTACTCCAGCGTTCCAAAATTCCAAATAATGCGTTGGTCTAACGGTCGCAGCGGCACATATGCTGGCTTCGGCATCGGAGTCGGCGTGATTTTACGTGCGTGATTTATTACCCAATACATGAGTGCACAAGCCGTGCGAATTAGCATTCCCGAGAGTAAGCCGTATCAATAGACTGGCGTATTCTTATCGATTTTTACAATTATCGTTGTCCCATTTACGTATAGTTGCATGAAAACCGCACTAATTATACTAAGGTGGACTTTAGGTACGAAATAGTGCGTTATTTCGTTAGGAGGGGCTGCTACCCCATAATAAAATTTATCATTAACTATTATATGGCCATTAGCGGGAATCTCAATTCCCTAACACCCTCAAAAGTACTTCGCCTCTTTTCGCCGTGGCAATACGCGGTCGCGTTCACAGTATCGTATAACGTATAAATCCAACGCGACGGATCCGCAGTTTTTACCATATAAAAGTTAGCGCCAGTGATTATTTCCATTTTACATGAATACAGTACGCGATAGGAAGGTTTTCGGAGGAGAGTGCTTTCGCATTCGTTGGATGCGATAAGAGAAACTTGCGAATTACATAGTCTTACGTTCCGAAATTTTATGCACTCGTCTCTTTCGTTTGCGCTTAAAAAAAGAGTGAATTCCAACCAGGTTGATTGTATAAAAATTCACCTAATGGGTGTATGAATAGTGCTTTATTGTTAGGTAATTTTAGTGGATCGAAAACCTGGACCGGCGTTAGTCTGTATACAGTAAAATTAGTTGGTCGAGTAGCGGCATTTGTATTTCGATTATTATATGTTCTTGTATAAATAAAAGCTCTACTGTGGCGAACTCTGTTCAGGCGGCCGCATTGATATAGTCGGTATGTATAGGCGATTGCTTCCCCGTGTGCTTCTCTATACTAGGTATGGCATTACAAAGAGTTCGAGTTGGGAAAGTGTACTATTTAGTTTGCACTATCTTAATGAATTTAGTAATTATTGCAATATTTTTGTTAATTAGAAATAGAGCAGTGTTTATAATCTGGTCCATTTTAGATTCCGCAGCGTCTAATACTAGTTCTTCTAAAGTAAACTTTTTTTACATTGACTATAAATATTTTTTTACCGAGCTGGAACTCTTTTATGCTCAAATTGATATCATTTTCGATGATCGCTCGTTGGTCGTTGGGTAACAATTTGGTTTCGGTTTTTTTATTACTAATTTTTGTTAAATAAATTAAAATATCGAAAGCTTGAGTGTGAGTCAGGGGGTTTCTCACTCCCCCCATTTCCGTATCAGCTCCTAATGTATACGTTAATGTGAGGATGTCGAATTCTTCTTGAAGTTATTATAACTGCATAATCCTGGTTTGAAAAAAGTATACCTGGCCAATGGCGACGGCGTCTATTAGTTTCCTGTAGACCTCGAAGTTGGTGACGTTGGTTAGCGCGTCGTCAAAAAAGGCCTGGGTCTCGAATATGCGGTTCGTGTCGATCGCCGTAGCGACACGCTAGGTCTCCAATGTTAGTCGGATATCGTCGACCCTGTTGTATATGATGCCTGCGTTCTCCAATAGGGAAGAATTTAAAATGTCCTCGGCACGGGCGCTTGATAGTAGCGTCAATATCAGCATGAAGTACATTTTCTAAAATGAATGTAAAGTATGTAGGGTTTTACAATATTTCATACTTCTTTTTGATGTTTGTGTCAAACTCTCTATCTGGCACGTTCTCTACTTTTGCCAGTTGTTCCTAAAAGTCTTGTGGCAGTTGTTGTAAAATTTCGTGTACTATTTCGGTGGGTATCCCTGGTTGATTTAAATCGTCCGTCCATATGGCGGATGCTGCTAACTCGCTAATCGGTGTTTATGCTGGTTGCGCCTTTGTTTTTAAAACACCGCGGGCGCTGTCGCACGTCTCCTCGCTCGAGTTCGAATGGGGGTGGTAGCCAATACAGTATCACCTTGTTGCGCTCTTTTTTTGTTTTCTTAGTTTGTTTGCTGTATTCGTATAAAGATTCGCCACGACCGCGCTTTCGCTCTAAATCGCAGTAAATTTCCGTATTTGTTTGGTCTATATCTACTAGTCTAATTGAATATTTACTTCGCGATTTTAGCGGCATAATTTGAATGGTGTCAAAGACCTCTCAATATGCTCGCATGCTTCTTCGCTCATTGATTATTCGCTTTATCGGGTAAGCTATAAATCTCACGCGTGATTTACACAAGGTACGCATGATGCTCGGGATGCTTTGTATTAAATATCGCGTGGTTCTCATCACTGCCAGCGATACATGATTTTGTACGTCAGTCAACAAGTTCTCTATACAGGTCTTGCAGAGGGTTTCTGCCGTGCTGATATAATAAGAGCATTCGTAGTTTCTAGTTACTTTTCTCAGTAGATCGGTCGTTACCGATTTCGACACCGACCTCGATGTGGAAAACCCCTCGCAAAATATATCTGCAAAGCTTCTAGTGTAAAAATTAGGTAAACTGCCTCTGCGCGCGTACGATAATTTTCCGTTCAATTCTGCTATGGCTTGATTAGTATCCATGACGCGGAAATCTATACGTATACTAATTTTTTTATTACATTACTTTTAACATGCTTTTCTGTATGTTATGAATATCGTCCAAACGAGCTTGAATCTTTCTCGCGTGGTTTCTCGCGTGTGGAAACCTGTATAAATTTATGCTTTGCACATATATCTTTTTACTTCCGGTAGCAGTCCCGTTACGAAAGTATATTTAGCTAGAATTTTGCACTTCAAATCTGAGACTTTTACCTCGTTAAATTCGTTTGGAGTGAATTGTCCTAAATTTTTGTATTCGCGCAAGTGTTCGTGGATGCGGCGGCCGTATTCCAGAGTCGTCTCGTCACGTCGCTATGCTGCCCACGAAAATCGTTGTCTAATATTAATTAAATCTCATAAAATTTGTAGTTTGTCCCAGTTTTTTAAATTCAGCATATTCTTTAAAGATAACAGTGTCACTTCTGCCCTTTTTTTTGCGTTTCTTCCTAGGAGGAAGGGATAAGATGGTGGGTTCGCCCTCCTGGAGGGAGTTCCTCAATAAGAAACAATTTTGGTTATTCTGTGCGTATTAATTCATAAGAACAGACCGGAACTATCCCTATTGATGTAAAAGCGAATGTTATTTCGCTATATTTCATCATATTTTCCGGAAATCTTTCATTCCCCTTTTCTACTGTCTTACTTACATATCCCGAGTATAATTCGGCGTATTTTTCATGCTCGCACGACATTATCGAGACCGAGTCCCAGAAGGCATATCCGTCCTCTACGTATATTCACTGGTCCGAATTAAGTGCGCATCGAGTGCCTGATTTTAAAATAACCTCGTTTGAGTTTACATTCCCCGATGCCTCAGATTCCTTTAGCGTAATAGTGACGTAACCTGTTTTCACTGCATCGTCAAAAACGCTGTATGGGTCCGAGTATGTGCCCGCGTTACTGCAGTCTCCTGATAGCTCGATTTTTTCCACAAAAGTCATTGGATGCACGGTAGTTGAATTTAATTTTAGATTACTTATTAATTCGTCGCCGATCTTATGTGCTCGATATACGTGCATTCTTTTACATTCTTCCGTGGTTATCTCATCTAAAACCTTAACTACGCCCCGGGCTTTGTCTTTTCTATGTGAGAATGCACCGCAGAACTTAAAATTTCTCTTAATTTCTACTTTACAAAGTCTCACGCGTGTACTCGAAAATTCATTCAACTGCAGCAACCGAACGTATACTTGGTATTTACTTCGGGGGCTGGTACATCGCATTTGCCGATATTAATAAATGAGAATGTTGTTGGATTCGAGACTTTTTGTGAGCAGTCATATGCGATTATCGCGTAGCTTATTCTTGCGTAAAGTAGAGTGTATGCTGAGATAAGAACCAGTTGAAAGATATGTTTCATCTGTAAATACTAATTTATGTTATTATTTTTCGACAAGGGTTTGTTTATCCTTTTAATCGTACGACAGAAATTAGAATCAAGAATGTAAAATAAAAATAGTTAGTTTGTGGAATTGCCATATATATATATATATATATATATATATATATATATATATATATATATATATATATATATATATATATATATATATATATATATATATATATATATATATATATATATATATATATATATATATATATATAAATATATATTTTTTTATATAATTGTGTGTTATGATGGCATATGCAGCAAAAAAAAATAAAAATTTTATGTCTTACATTCTCGCCGCTGTTAAAAGGAAAATTTGAGTATTATGTTTAATTGAGTAACCCGAACTGCGTGCGACATTTAATCAGTCGGGGTTTCATCGGGGTCGATATTAGACATACGCAAGCGATTATCGTGCACTACTTTAGATCCGTTTTTGCCAAGCTGAATTTTTACGTTCCCATTTTTCTCG
The DNA here is from genome assembly GCA_949152435.1 of Gastracanthus pulcherrimus. Lineage (NCBI taxonomy): Eukaryota > Metazoa > Arthropoda > Insecta > Hymenoptera > Pteromalidae > Gastracanthus > Gastracanthus pulcherrimus. The sequence continues at coordinate 94,209,483 of OX424573.1, read as the reverse complement.
ATTTATATTCGTCCCCGAATTTATGGGGTTTCGACCTCTTTTCTAACCATACTGAGTCTCCTATTTTTAATGTTTTCTCATTTACTTTGGGATCGTAATAATGCTTTCAGCGCTCATTTGCCCTAATCATGTTTTCTCGCGCGGCCATATGAATGATATTTAATCGCGTTACTAGCTCCGTCATATAACCCTGGAAAGTCGGCAGAAAATCGTCTGTTTGCAGCTCTCCACTCATGGGTATACGCGCCATATTTCCGAACACTATCTCGTACGGAATGTGCAGCGTAGTTTCGGAAACCGATGTGTTGAAATTAAAGGTCGCTAAGTCAATGTAATCGTCCCAATCTGTTTTATTACTGTGAACAAATAATGTTATGTACCCCATAAGACTCGCTTGGGATCGTTCTAGAGAGACGTTCGACTGTGGGTGGAACGCCGTCGTTTTTACCTGTTTAATGCGAAATTGTCTTGCTACCCTTTTCATTAGTTTGCTAAGAAAATTTACTCTCGGCGGCGCCCCAAATGTCTAAATTGCCTTCTTTATTAGCGCATTTGCTATTGATATTGCGGACGTAGTTACTAGCGGCTCGGCAATCGCGAGTTTTGATAGCAAGTCTTGAAAAGTTAATCCATACACATTCCCGCGCCATGTTACCGACAGTGGTCCCACTATATCCATAGCTAATTTGTCCATGCAAGTTACTGGCGAATCGGTAATTACCATAGGCAATCGTGTTCTTACTCTAACTAATTTTTTTAGCTGACAATCTAAACATACGCGGATGAAGTTTTGCTCGTCCTCCTTAACATTTTCCCAGTAAAAATGGTGCTTAATGCGTTTATAGGTTTTTATCACCCCTCTATGACGTCCTATTATAGAGCAGTGCGCTTCCTGCATTATTTTATTCCGATCCTCCTGTAAAGGATACTCAATTAATCCTAAACACACGATTAATTTAATATTATTTTTTGTGGGTACGCTCCATAGTTTATTAAAAATTAATTTCCTTTCTAGATTCTCGATTCGATCGGTTTTTGCCACTCTTACTGACTGTATTTGTATCTGTACTAGTAATTTATCCAATTTGCTGCATAAAGTATCTATGTTATGGCTTATTACAGTTTGTCCGACTACTTTTTCGTCGCGCAAGGGCATAGCTATATGTATTTTTGTGTTAACTTATATTACATTGGGTGTCCCTATTTCTATATCCTTAAAGCGCGGGGGCTTCCCCTGCATTTTGAATTGCCTAGCTCCCTCGTCGCACGGTTCCCCCAGAGTTGTCACAAAATTTTCGTCACCTGTGTGCGTCGCTTCATCCGTGCCTCCGTGCACCAGCTCTCTCTTAACCCCCCTGTTTTCGTCTAGGCCCTCCGGTGCAGTGTGATTTGTGCTACTAGTCTCCTCCTGCGGCCTATTGCTCATAGCCGTAGATGGAGTCAAGTTTCCTCCCTTTGTACATTATTGTGGCTAATAGTCCCTGTCGCGAGCACACCGGCCACCACGTATCCGCTACCATCCGGTATTAAGTTAAAATTTTGTGTGAAATCTGGGAATACGAGAATCGGATGCTCGCACAATTTATTGCGTAATAATTCAAAAGCCTCTGGCGTCTCTTTTGTCCAGCGGAATTCGACATCATCTTTCAATAAATGCATCATTGGCTGTCCTCTTTAGCAAAATTATTAATAAAATGCCTGTAATATCCTGTTAGACCTAAAAATTGATTGTTATTCTTCTTTGTTCGTGGGACAGGAAATTCTTTAACTGTTTCTAGTTATCGCGTATCTGGGCGTACACCATATTGCAAAATCCAATGTCCCAGGTAGGTTACTACTGGCTTAAAAAATTCGCACTTTTCCAGGTGTAGCTTGTAACGCCACATTTTGTGTGTGTTACACAAATTTCCAGTCTATCGAACGAGCTGCTTAGTGCAAGTCCGATGCTCAACAAAACTTTCCTATAAAATACCTAATTGCACACTACTCTCCCACTAAACTCACTATACACATCCACTCACACACGCTATTTACACCTTCTCCTGGATGACACAGAGCAAGCGAGCTCTTCAATACCCTGAAGCAGCTGAAGATGACGCACAACTGCCATCCCATAGAGCCTCGCATAGGCTGGAGCCAGCTGGTCTTGGCTCGGGTGCGCTGAGCATGTCCTGGTGTCTCCTCTCCTTGTTCAGTTCCTCTCGACCCAACCTAAGAGCACATACAGAGGGGATTAATACACTTGCAAAATCGTGCTGCGAGTTCGCGCAGCTAGCACTCAACACCTTGTATATAAATTGAATAAACCTCAAGTGTTCATACTTTTATCCTAAATTCCTGTGTCGTAATTTATTTAAAGCCTCGTATAAATATAATGTTAAAGCCTGCATATGCGGCGCAATAATCTTGGCTTATGTAGCTAAAATTATTTTCATAAAATTGACGCAGCAACGTGGGGCCGACAAAAATTTCGGTGAATTTTGGGTTAAATTAAAATTAAAGTTAAAATTAACATTAAATTACAAAATTAAATTAAAATTTAATTAAAATCAATTCGTGATTAAAAATTCGTAAAATACGATAGTACAGGTGAACTTAAACACAATGTGGCACCTGTAAGATATTGTCGATATTTTCGTGAGTGATATTCACGTGGCCGCAGCGAGACGCTCGACAACGTCGCGACGGCTTGTAGCTGGCCATTTTTGCATGTGCGCCGCGAGGCAGTCTCACAGACAGCCAGTTTTTAGTCTTTGGCGTCAGGCGGTAGGCCACGCTAGCAATATTTGGCATGAATAATTTATGCTGATTATTTTGTACGAATGTTATACGTATGTCCAAAATTTATACGTATGTCCAAAATAATTAGGATTGTATCAATACAAATCTAGTGTAATAAACAGTGAGTGAGTGCGTGGTGAAGTTTCGACAAATTTTTTTTTCGAGTATTAATTTTGATAATTACTTAAATAATATTCGTGGTAACTATCAACAATTTCGAAATTTTTGTGTAATATCAAAACGATAATTTTAGAAGGTAGATGAAAAATAATTTTTGGCAACACATGTTCATTAGATATAGTATAGACTCTACGATCAACTTTAACATTTTTTTTTAAAATCAGTTTAATTAATTTTTTTTTGATTCAATTGTTATTCCATTTGTTTAATGATTTTAAGTAATAGTATATGTTCGCACATTAGCCGGTCAAAATTTTAATTGTTAATATAGAATGTTAACAATTCGTAAATGTATGACGCGGTTGTAATGTTGAGCGAGTGCAGCGGCACTGTAATATTCCGGTGCACGTAGTCGTGGGACAGGTAATAGGCGTGAAGGAGAGTAATAAGATTTGACTACGATTGAATTAACGATAATTGAGTATTTATTCACTCTAAATATTAATAAACAAAAAAACTATATACATATAAACTTGCTTGTGTGCGTGTGTGTGAATTGAAATAAACATCGACCGGGTGTGTCCGCCTTGTACGTGGCGATAGATAATTGCAAAGGCGCACGTCTGGTACCTGGACTTTACTATTGAGGCCGTGGTCAGAGCGGAAAGAGGCCGAAATTGCCCGGCGCTCGCAGTTTTGGTTCAGCTGCAACGCCGTGCAATTTCGGAGAAAGGGAAAAAATCCTTCTTGGTACTCTCGCAGCGACCCCCTGCGTAGTTCCTGGAAGGAATCGCTGCAAGAGTGGCGCGCATATTTGAATGCGGCCTTAACGGTATAACAAATAAAAACTGGATCAATTATAATCAGATTTAAATACATTTTTTTTATAAACACACACAGTGGAAATTATTTTCAATTAAATAAATGTTGAATAGATAGTTTTATTTTTGTTTTTATTTTAAATTAGAATATTCGCAACATAAATTTAGTAAATTAATATTAATCATCATTACTGAATAGTAACTCGAGGAAATAATTCCTCTTATTTTGACGTTTTGACGCTGTCAGGGCGCGAGTACCCATACTCGGCGTCGGGTGGCACTCAGGCTTGCTCGGGCATCGAAGTGACGCCCATATACGATCAGGGTGCGAGTACCCATACTCGACGCAAAGAGCAATGGGAGACCTATCCCTTCGGAGCGACGTCATTTCAGGATGTGCGTATCCCTACTGTGTTCTAGGAAATAACCAGGCTGGCATAGGTGCAACCTCTGTTGCAGCCACCGCGCCGAGAGGATCGTTGTGCACTCAGGACGATTGGGCTCTACGAGGCGACACCATTATTCAAGCAAGGCACGAGTATATGTACTCAGCACCGGGAACGATCCCTTCTGGGGTAGGCGCGACCCCCGTTGCGGTCGGTGCGCCGGTTGAAACACGCGCGCTCAGGGAGATTCCGCCCTTCGTAGCGACGCTATCATACAATTAAGGCGCGAGCATATGTACTCAACACCGGAAACTGAAGCATTAGCGCCGGAAAGAGCACTAGGCGCCATAGGGAATTCCTCAGATAGGAATAACGCCTATCCTAATGGCAAAGAACGCGCACGTCTCAAAGAACCCCAACCGATCCTATAAGAAAAGGAACTAACCATTTTACTGACATGACGACTGAGCCCGCTCCCCACGCATATGTGAATCCCTTCCGAACATTGCTGTATTACGCGAAACCTATAACGGGACCTATATATTACTCTGGCGAAGGTAACGCGGCATCGCTTGGCCGGGGTTATGCACATTTCACGCCAATGATGCAACCACCAGCATTCTCTCCCTTTACTTTCCCCTGGGATATGTATAATTCACAGATGTCATATTACGATCCAAGCGCGAGCGCTATAAATGCACATAGTTAACCGATAGGTCACCCAAATATAGTCACGAGCCGAAACTTTACACGCGACCCAGGACCTAATTACGCCGACATGTTTAGTGGAGGAGTTAGACGCGATTCCACAAAGATCTATAATAATGGATACACGCAGCCAACCGCTAGACCTAATCCTCATCCTATTTCTAAGCATATAGAAACTGAAAGGAGAAGCGTAAACCCTCTTAATATCTCGAACGCACGATAACCCTCTGGCGAGTCACCTCCAGAATCCCCTCAGCCGTACCCTACGTGGGAAGCGCCCGCGGAATCAGGTCTCTCTTATTCCCGGAGACCGTCAAATGACAATATGTAAAAATTTTCCTTGCAACAAGCCATACATCTTATTCCAATCTATGACGGTAATCCCGATATGCTGGAAGCCTTCCGTAAAGCATGCAATGATGTAATCGAAGAATTCGATTTTCGGTCTTCGATGGGAACGCTGGATCTTTAAAGCACTTACCTCAAAACTCCGCGGGCGTGCCACGGGGGGATATGCGTCTCAGATAGCACAGTACGATACTCTAAAACGTTTACTTGACGACCTCGCGATCCAATACAGCGTAGAAGGTAGCGCCGATAAAGTTTTAATGGAAATAAAAAAGATCAGACAAAAACCAAGGGAGAGCGCTGGCGATTTCGATCTAAACATGCAGATTCTCCATAACCGATTGCTAAATATTTACGACATGACGAACGATTTCACTCCGGGAGTCCGATTCGTTTTCAAGGAGAAAGGAGAAGGCAGATAGTGAGGTCCTCGATCAATTCCTCTTGGGATTATTAGGGGACCTCCAGCATCAGGTACAATCGGAAAACCCGTAAAATTAGAAAATAAATCGAGCGCTCGGCAACAGTATACAGCTACAACGCAAATTCCGTCGACCACGTATAAATTTCTTTCTACCACGCCAGACGTACATTCTCCCGACAATCTATCGGATGATCCAGTGCTGACGATGGATAATGTGCAACCATTCGCTGTCCCCGTATTCCGAGCCACCGTCGCGGAAACGTGTCAGTAGTGCTACGGGAAGGGTCACCTTACATCTGAATGTAGGAAGAAAAACTATGACACCCGATACTGCGACTACTGCAAGATGCGAGACCATACACGCGGGGACTGTAATTCGCTTACGCGAGCTATTCAAAGCGGAGAAGTAACGATATATAAATTAAACTCAGAATTAACAGGACCGATCGCCAAAAATAATGGTAATAGGAACAATAATGTAACATTTCAAAATCTTCGCGGTAATATCTCTAATAGAAACTATAACGATCGTCTTCAAGGATACAATAACAAGAATAATAACAACAACCGTTACCAAAATAATCGCTATCACGATCGCAATACCTACCGTGACCATTATCGACGAAACGATAGTCGGGACCACGGAACGTACAATCGTAATAACAACCAAGGGGGTAACTATCGTAGTAATCATAATGATCGCGGTTACGACAATTATCATCAAGAGAATAACCAGAACCAAAGCAGCTTTTATTATGACCGTAATTTAAACTCGCAGAAGCTCGACGTCCACAAGCCATGTCGGGCGAACGACTTCCCACTCCGAATCCCACGAACATATACGTACAGTCCAGGTCCGACTATTCTCCTCAGAAAGGAGACTGCCAATAATCGAGTTAACAAGCGAGAACTTTAGATCAGGGTGGGCTAGATTTTACGCAGTCACTGGCTCGGAAATAACGATAATCAAGAACAAGGGTATCACCCCGGATACCTTGTTAGACAAAGGTCACAAACTAAAAATACGCGGAGTCACCTCCGGTGAATGTTATACCCTAGCTCGAATACATATGTATAATGATCAATGGGTTACTGTGCGAGGCGCACACTGTGGGAGATGATTGCCCAATCGAAGAAAATGCTATCATTGGATGGCAAACCCTTACAGAACATAAGGGCACTGTTCGCCTAGAACGGCAACGAGTCGAACTTCAGGATTTTTCAATCCCTTTCATAAAAAGTGAAGTTTTTCATAAAAAGTGAGTTTTCTCGGACTGTCGTGAGTATGCGGCCCGGAACCACGGTATATGAAGATTAGGCAAATTATTAAGAAAATTATTATTAATTGGGAATTCCCGGGAGGCCGGAATAGAGTCTCCCGAGTCTGAGCTCGCTGCCGGCTCGATGGCCGCGGCCTTGGACCCGCCTTCCACGTCGCTGCCTCTGATTGGTGACTTTTCGTCGTCGCCAGGCTCTCTAATTTGAGAGTAACCCTCACGTCAGGTTGGGATTTCTGGTTTTCGCCTCTTGTCTTCTTCTCCCCAAAATCGCCTGATGCTGTAACAATCGTATTGCGTAAAGCACTGAAATTTCCATGCTCGCTGGGGGAGAAGTTAGGAGACACTGTATATAGAGATGTTTATAGTGCATTGCCTGGCAATAGTCCGTGGGCTGTTATGTAATTGTCGTACGCCCTTGGAAAGAAAAATAAGCTTCTAGACTATGGAGTATTTTGCCTTACCAGGCAAATGCTTAGAACTGAGAGAGACAGAGTAAGGAGAGAGTAGCTGTGTTCTTCGAAGATTTACTTAACTTGTAGCTAATGCTGGCGGCCGACGGTGACGCTCGTTGCGATGATATTATACGGCGATCTGCGAGGTCTTATTGACGTTTCAGGCGTGCCTGAGTTCGTTGTTTTTGAGAGGCAACGGGACACAGCTCTTGTTGGGCTGTTGATGATGACTGGCGCCAGATTTCCGCCGTAAAAAAAAGATGCTTTTTGTTTCTTAAAAAATTAATTCGAATCTACGCAGTATTTTTTCTGAGCTACTATGATTCAGAACGCAAGGTGGAGAAACTCCTCTCGCGGTCATGGCAGGATTTCGTCTCGAAATCGGCTTTTGATGTATTAGTCGCGCGTGAGTAACACGGAGAAAATTAAAAATCTTCTCACCGCGTTACAATACATATCAATAAAGTAGGGACTGAAAACCTAGAAGTGTGTCGGAATATAACGTAATAATTTCGAAGTGTGTATTAAAGTGAAATAACTGATCCCGCATCGGTAATATAGATAACTAAAACAAAAATTATTATACACATTTTTATTCACTTTTTTTTTGCCGCTGCCCTCGGACGCAAAGGCATCCTAAATAAAGAAGCTATTGTGCAAATGTTAATTATTATGTTTTAATAAGCGTATTATAATGAATACGCATATTTATATGTTTTCATGCATAATGATATATATGTAAAAGCAGATTAAAAGTGACTCCTTCAGTAAAAGAAAGATTTGTGTTCCACGTAAATATTTCAAAATAGAAATATAAAAGAAATCAAATTGCGAAGAAAACGAATCATTCATATTAAAACATAGTAGCATTGTAAATATTCCAAAAATGTCTACATTCACTTATAATAAACAAGTAATAGTAGATCCAAACTATCAAAATGAATAATTGATGAAAATAAATAATTAGTTTCTCTTTAAAAGAGATTTTTTTAAGTTCAAAAAATATATATTTTAAATGATATTTTAAGCATATAACACTTTTTTTCCCTCTTATATTTTTTCTTCTTTTTCCTAAAATTTTAAGTGATATTTCGCAGATAATATATTTTTTTTCTTCGTTCAAGTTTAGATAACAATGAAAATAATAGTAATATAATAGAAAGACATGAATATGAAGGAATAAGAATTTGGAAATGGAATAACGGAAATAAATAAATAGCGAGCATTTAATAGATAACAAGATCATGTATTGTAAGGAAAATAAAAGACGAAACAGAATACATAGTGGTGATTATTCTACTTCTATAAAACCACTAGGCCATTCTTCGGGTCTGGCATCTTCTTCGGAAATAGTTAAGGCGTCCGCAACCACCGCCAACTCTCTCTCAAAGACAGACGCATCATTCACAACATCGGGGGTATCTGCCACAGGATCATCCTCGTTCTCTGAATCCTCGGGACCGGCAAAAGGTCATCCTCCTGGTCAGCAGGACGCTGTCCATCCGCAGGTGATATAGGGGCACAGAAAGAGCAGTCTTTGGTGTGAGGAAGCCAGTCAATCGCCGACAAAACTTCGGTGAAGCCGAAAAGTATATATCGGCAGGGCATCTGAAGGCTGTGACCAACCCGCTGCATTAGCAGATTGGGCCAACATGGTCTTGCTTGCAAGCAAAACGGACAGCGGAGGACGCGACCGATGCACCGCAGGCAGAGAGCATGTACATTCTCGCACTGGAAATACCTTGGATATATAAAATCAGTCCAGATCGGACAAATGAAAAGCTCCGTAAATAGCATCCTGAGCTAACTGTGTTGGTACGACTATATCTGAGACCCCAATCGGATAGCGTGACGAGTGATGCTGAATCGGCAGAGCGTAAAAGTCGTTCTAGAAATGAAAAATATATAAAAAATTAGAATGATAATATACATATATAGATATAGATACGGATTAAATTATCACCTAATCCAGATCAGAATCCAGAGTGATAATGCTTCCGTCGGAATCCAGGAAGCTCGGATAACGGAAAGGTGCAAAAGAACAGGAATCAGTATGCGTTGTCCACGCATCGGGAGTAGGGGTGGCTGGACAACCAAGGTATTGAAACCTACATGGCCACTTAATGACTCAAGATCGAAGTTTCGGGTGGAGCTTTTCTCACTCCGGCACACAGAGCAGCAAGAAACTCGAGACCGATAATACGAGCAAAGTGAGTGCCCATTTTTGCACATGAATATAGGTCGAAACATATATTCACAGTAAATAGGGCATGCAAGTCGAGTATCGGGTCCAGAGTCCATTGTCGATGGGGAGCAAAGGAGTTCGTCCTCATCCAAAGGAGTGGGACTGAAGGGAATTGGGGAAGGTAAATATAAGGAACTCCCGGTTCCACTCGACGAGCCAATTGAAGGCTCCAAAGAGTTTGGCACACCGTCAGAAACAGGGACGCTGGGCTGAGGGACGCATCAAGCTCGTCTATATCCACCGTGATACCGGGCACAAGGACACCGCTCCCAGTCGCCGAGACAGCAGGTATAGAAGAAGTTCCGGTCGCCGTCGCGAAAGGCGAGGGAGAGGGTGTTCCAGTCACCGTCTCATTGGGGCGACTGCCCTAAAGCGAGGGCTCCGTCGCTCCAAGAGATGAGAGGCGATTATCGGGTGAGGAACGAGAAACCGAGACACGACATCGGACGGTCACATGATACGCTCGTCGTAAGCGAAACAAGCGAGCAGCGCGACGACTGTGCATCGATAGCAAGGAAAGGAGGGGTTATAGGAGAGAAAAAATGAAAAGATGATGAAAAAAAGAGAGAGTACTCACTCTCCGGGAAGAACTGGAGGCCCCGATGGGCTACGGTTGAGGAGGCTGAAAGACCCAGCTGTTGGAATAACGCCGAGCGTGGTCCCCCGGGCACAGGGCGAAATTCCCCCCCCCCCCCCCCCCTGAATGTTGACAGGTGGCCGCTGGTCATTTGGTATGAAGACATACCAACGATCAGGTGTCGAGAATCGCGGCAACCTCTCATCAGGCATGCCACTTGGTCCCGGGCTACTACCTTGAGCCACTTCGACCTTGAGGTAGAAGGTCGGAAGGGCTCCTCCCCGAAGAATCCGGATACCCTCCTCGAAAAGGGCCTCGACGACCCACCCTCATAAGGCGCCAGCCGGCGCCTAGAGGCAAAAGGCCTCCATGTTTCACCAGCAGCATTCCGGGGCAACACTCCTGGAACCATGGATCGCTCACCAAAAGGGGCAGATGAACGCCTATTAAAGGATCCAGGGCGTGCTTTCAAAGAAGACAGCCCGGCACGGTTGTCTTAACGCTCCGATAGGTATTTCTAAAATGTCGACAAAAACGGTTTCCACGACCTAATTTGTTAGTATTCAAACATTAAAAATCCTTTGAGTTTGAAATCGTGTTGATCATGTATTCGAAATATCTCTAATTTACATATTTTACCCTTTTTAACCATTTTATATATGATGCGTTGCTATATTCTATGGTGAATAATAATAATTCCATTATAATTATGTGCGTGAACATGCAAAAATATATATAAATATACAAAAACGCACACATCCTCATGCACACAAGGCTACTTCGACGCCGCCAGATGGCGTATCCTAACCCGACAACGAAGTTGATAAGTTGAATGCTTAAGTAGGTGGCGATTTCATAAACAGGAAAACTTTCTTGGCGCACTTCTTAGCAGTCAGAAAAAATATTTCAAATTCATCAAAATAATATTTATGCTGGTTATATGAATATATCATCTACTCATTAATTCATTTTAAAATGGATCATAAATGCGATCACCAGGAGAATAGAATGAAAGTGTGTGCTCCGTGCGGTAGCAAAATTATATTCGGAAATAAAAAGCCGGAATATTTTCTCATAATTGATAAGCATGAAGAGCTCGTCAGAAAATATATCAATGGAAATTTTAATAGATCCGATTCTAAGTATCCATTGAGTATTTGCAGCTCTTGCCGTCTCGCCCTTCTGGAACGAGAGAAAAATATTGTAAAGAGGCCTCTACAAACTATGCCAAATTATGAAGATATAACTTTGCCAAAACAAATTCGCTCCAATGATGATGTATGTAATTGTTACATATGTTTGACTGGGCGGTTCATAGGTCACTCAAAAGTCAAGAAAGGTAAAGAGCGCGTAGATCATGTATTCAATAGAATCGATGCCTCTAACGGCCTCCACGGCAATTCAAAAATCATTCAGCTTTCAGAACCTGAAAAAGGTAAAGACGAATCAAGAAAATCAATCGAGATTTCATGTAAAAACTGATTCCAAAAAGTAGGTAAAGGCTTAAAACATCATTGTGGCACTGCTGCTATTGCTCGTGGGAATGTTATTAATTAAGTTAATAAACTACCTGAAAAGCAGCAGGAACAAGTTGTAACTTCTATTTTAAAACGAAAACTTGACACCTTGAGTGACATCACTAACAATAGCCATCAAAGTAATGAGTTGAATTTGAGTACATTAGGTTCTAAGGCAAGGATTGTGATGAATCCAAAGCAAGTAAAAAATGTAGTTTTTGCTACCGATAGCCTAGATAATTGCCAAGTTAATACAGGTGTATCGTCACATCATATGAAAAAAATGACTAATTTTTTTAGGAGTGCTGCAGGTAGGAAATCTGTTCCTGCACATTATTTTGAACATATGTCGCAACAATCGAAAACATTACAAGATGTCTACAAAGAGGGTGTTTTTGAATTTGATACTGAAAATAAGACAGAAGAAAAAAGACCGGTTATTTGGGCAGATGATGAATAATTATTGGAAGTTGTCTTGGAAAAAAGAGATCAGATTAGTAATGTAATCATTAAATTAATGGCCGATGGTGGTCAAGGTTTTTTTAAAATAAGTATGACAATGCTTCCAGAGAATTACCCATCAGAGTTGTTCGACTGTTGTATTAATGACTCTGATCCAGACGCAGATCCTAATTCTCCTATAAAAAAGAGAAGTGTATATGCTGAAGGAGGTTCTGCTGGTAAGAAAAGAAATTAACCAGTGTTCATAGGTTGATAATATTGAGCATAGTACCTCGAATAAAAGAAACATACGAGAACGTTGAGCTTTTAGTTAAATTAAGTAAGATTAACAATATCCCCTTCAAATTTGCTTCAGATTTTAAACTTCTACTTATTGTCAATGGTCAGCAAACGGCAACATCAACATACCCCTGTCCGTACTGTTTTGTTACATTAAGAGACTTAAAGGATACAAACGAAACAGTTTATCAGGAACAAAATCATACTGACAATAGCGCAGCAGATTATCTCACAACTAGTAATGAATGCTTTAAGTTAAAGACTTATGGAGATTTGAAGGAAAACTATGATATGTTCTGTTCTATGGGTAAGAATAAGAAATATGCCAAGGAATATTATAGCACAGTTAATCTACCCCTGTTTTCTGAAGACGATGAAACGTACGTAATTCAAAAGTGTGTAATTACAATAGTGTGTTATGTAAACCATTTATTTTGGAATGGTTTAGTTCCGCTCCTTGAAAGAGAAAAAGCACTTCTTTGGACAAATAAATTGAAGTTGATTAAAAAAAATTACCAATAAAAGATTTTTTAAGGCAATGCTTGCAGAAAGTTGTTAAAAGAATCGGACAAACTTCTTGATCCCAACATTTATGAAAACGTTGGACCTCTGAAACTGATGCCATTTATCTCTGTTTTTAAGGGATAACGCCACTCTAATTTCTTTTTTGAGGGTTTACTATACATATATTGAGGTACAAAAATATTTTTTTAGATTTAAATACAAAATGGCGGCTATACAGCATATCTCGTGAGAAGCCTTTTTCTCAAACCTCCAAACGGGAGAACACTTTTCTCGGAAAGTATGAGACCTGGAACAAAAAACCAAAGAAATTCTTAATATATATAACGTTAATTTTGGAGGTACGTAGGAGTTCTTTTATTTCAATTTTTGTAGAAATGGCGCACTTCTGAAAAAAAGGTTGATTTTTCTCAAAAAAACGATGTAAATTGTTTATAAAAAAAATTTGCATTCAATCGAACAACGGCTATGCACTTCTTTAGAGAATCTATTTGTGAAGCTACAGTAAAAATTTCAATCTAATCCATGCAATAGTTTACGAGTAATCTGTTCTCACAGTTTGAAAAAGGCTTCTCACGAGATATTCTGTATAGCCGCCATTTTGTATTTAAATCTAAAAAAATATTTTTGTACCTCAATATATGTATAGTAAACCCTGAAAAAAGAAATTTGATCCCTTCTTTACTACTCTTGTAAAAAATCGTACAAATTAGGCATTTTTTCGGGCCGCTAGAATGGTGTTACCCCTTAAAGCCATTGACAAGGTTGTGAACTGTTGTTTTTCTACAAAAGAGATTGGGCCCGATTTAGATAAACGTTTGCTTGAACTAACTACAGCTTTTAAAAGCACCGGAGTTTCAAAAACTTTGAAAATTCACGTAGTGCTAAGTCATCTAAAACATTGCCTTCACATTTTAGGCAACAAAGGGTTGGGTTTATGGTCAGAGCAAGCTGGTGAATCAATTCACAGGGAATTCTTAAAATTTTGGGAACAATATAAGATAAACGCGATTGAGGTTTCCGCATATCCAAAAAGGTTGAAGCAGGCAGTCGTTGAGTTCTCTTCACGGCATACATAAGTAGAGAAAAATGAAATAAAAAATAAAATAGACAAGAAAAAGGAAATAATAAAAAAATAAACAAAAAATAAATAAGAAGAGAAAAAACAAAGACAAAAAAATATAAAACGAAAAAAACAAAAAAAAAATTAAAAAAGGGACCGTTTTACCACCACGTCCACGCCGTGGTCCTGGGGAAAGCTGAGAGAGGTATATTTATTTATAAATTATTTTATGGTTAAATTTTCTTATGATTGGACAAAGCATATGCATGTGATTTTTTTGCTATTCTACACCTATAAATATATAGTTTCACGTTCAAATTCATGTTCATGAAAAATTATAATTCATCATGTAAAGTATTGATTCTTATGATCTATGGTCGAAGAAAAATTGAATTATGTAATTTGGAGATATTTTGAGTACATGATCAGCTACGATTTCAAACTCAACGGATTTTTAATATTTGAATACTAACAAATTAAGTCGTGGAGGCCGTTTTTGTCGACATTTTAGAAATACCTATCGGTGCTTTAAGACAACCGTGTCGGGACGTGATAGCAGGAACGAGAAAAGAGAAGAACTTACGTAAACGCTGCTACAATTGAAGAAAGTAGCACAGTAGGCTATAAACTGCAGCTACTCTCGTTTTATAACCAAGCCAAAACACCGCAAGGGAGGGGATCATAACCACCAACGAAGATCACACCTATGTCACACCGACATAGGCTAGGCGATGGAGAGGCGCGGTTGACGCCGGGTAATGCAACCTCAGCAAAAATCCCTCGCCGGAGCACAAAAGAAAAAAAACTCGAAAAACCACACTTGAACCTCTACCACGTTAAATGTTTGAGTCGAATAAAACGTTACACCCCGAATCCTTATTCCAGTCAAATTAATATTATTCTTATTAATACTTTTCTATTAAATAATCAAAAAAAAAAAGAGTTTCGAAATAAGTAGTATTACGTATAAAAAACAATATATTTTAATGAAGAAGTCACTACCCAACCGGGTTTAACAATAGATACGCATGATCAAAATAAAATCAGAACACGAAACAACTGCACATATATATATATATATATATATATATATATATATATATATATATATATATATATATATATATATATATATGTGCAGTTGTTTCGTGTTTAAAAAACAAAATATATTGTTTTTTATACGTAATACTACTTATTTCGAAACTCTTTTTTTTTTTGATTATTTAATAGAAAAGTATTAATAAGAATAATAATAATTTATATATGTATATATATATATACACATATTAAGAAACTTAGACCGGACAACAGAATAAAGTAGGGTAATTAAGGGGAAGCATAAGGGCGCAAATTTCATTGCGATCTCTAGAATGAAAATATAAAATCTGAAAACACACTTCGGATTAATTATTACATTATAACTAATATAAAATACAAACTAAATGTGGACGGAAGGAACATGAGATGAACCGGACACAGATCGCTAGACGCAAACTCAGCAGTATGTGCAGAGAAGACAACGTACAAGCAAATATCGTGAACGACCACATATCTTGGCTACTCTAACTAACCAGAGCTGTATTACTAAATGTCCAATTAATACTAAACTACAAAGGAAATAATAAATCCATAAATTAATAAATAATACTAAACAACGACAAAAAAAATAACAACAAACATTTACATTACTCTTGGGCTAAGGGGAAGGCTTCGGACAGGTTCGCCGATACCTAGCCACGTTAGAGCTTAGCATAGTCCGGTGACAAACCCTGCAAAGCTTGGTGGGACGTTTTGGTCCACCAGGAGAATGAAACTCCCGCACATGCTTGGGCATATTGAGAGCAACCGCTTGCCACAAAATTCACAGACAGCTGTGGGGCGATCTGGAGCGTCATCGGAATGGTAACTGAGGACATGCTTCCGAAGATTAGAAGGATTTGAAAAGGACTTGTGGCCAACGGCGCAGATCTCTATTCCCTGCCCCGCCAGGATTGGTATGCACGTTAAAAAGCTGTTCATTGGCACTAACATTCGGGCATTTAGGAACGTCGCACTCGAACAATATACGAGGATATTGGACCACGATGCCGTAAATACTCTGGTTAGGCCGAACATATTTTACAGCATTACCGGAACAAAACTAACGAACGACAACTGAAGAAGGTGTGCCTCATCAGGTTCCATGCCGCACTTCCTATATTAACAGCCTCTGAAACTGAAATTCCAAAATAGACCACCTGATGGCGCATACCAGGACCCACGTACACCAAGTCACCTGGCAGCTGCTTAATCACCTCAAAACGTATGCGACATTTCGCTACATAGCGCGGTGTCACGCATATATTTTTGTGGTGATGCGGAGCCACGCAGCCACGATCCCAAGCCGATACGTCTTGGCCCCCCCTTCGTAGTTGTTTAATGTGCCGACGGAGCTTCCGGCGACGCCTATCCGAATTCAAAGGGTGCACGAATAACCATAACTTACAAGCATTCTTAGTGTCCCAATGCATTACATTGGAGCTATCTAAGAAGCCATCTTCATCATGGATATCCGTAAACGACTAGTGCCCAGAGAAATAAAAGGTGGGGATATTTATACCAACCGATGACTCCAGCGAGGGGTTCCTCGCGGGATCCACATTCAAGGGCGCCGAATCAAGTGCCCTAGTTAGCCCTAAAGAGGTGTTGAATAAAATCATGCCGTAAATAGGTTTGTATTTATCCTTATTGACACTTGCGATAGTTTCTGAAATAAATCCCACTAAATCCCTAACAGTGCCGAAAATATGCGACGAATCGTGATCACCCTGAAAACAAAAGAAGAGATTAAAACATAATAGAAAAAGAGGAATTTTATGGCTGTAGAACCGATGAAGAACCGGAATTCTTATCGTTGGTAAGCAAGCCAGGTCAGGTTTCATAGCATCGAAGCCGTAAATGAGTAAATTCCTGGCCTCGGCTCAACATCGACTGCAGCGTCGTCAGTACATCGGGCGCGATAGGAGATACAACATCGTGAAACTAGCAAACAAAAATTATATAGACACAAAATGGAAGCATAAACATACTAACTTACAATAAAATGTTCCCGACAGAGGATGAACAAAAGACTGGGAGATGTAAAATCGCACAAAGAATATACAATATATATATAATTTATATGAAGAGCAGTATTTACAACCTTCGAAGGAATACATAACCTGTATACGAACCTAACAATATTAAATACCACGGACAAAGAAAATTTGATCACCTTCCGTAAAAATACGCACAAAATAAACAACAAACAAATAAGACGAATACACGCCAGGGAAAATATATCGAATATGGAATAATTTAAATTATTTTAATCAAATTAAAATACATATAAATAATAAGTATAGTATGACAGACACAGCCATACCCGATACCCAACATAGCGCACACCACAATAAGTAAACTATACTTCCATGTGAGACTTGCTTCCCTACGCGATCTTCCTTATCTACGTGATCTTCCTTCTCTGCGTGATCTTCCATCTCTACGGACTTTCCTTCTTGGCGCGATTAGTCCGTTTCTGACTCAACAAGATCACCGTGTCGCACGATGAGTGCGCTCGGAAAATATATTGGAAATATGTACATAACGATATAATAAATAAATAAAAAATAATAAGAATATACGCAAGTAGGATCTTGATTAATTACACAAGCCGAACACAAAGTTTAAAATTGTTTTTCATAACTTGGTGAAATTTCTCACCTCTATACGGAATTTTTCAAGTCCATACGCATTGCTTTTACAATAGACAAAATTTTGAATTTTTTTACATATTGCTAAATTTCACTCCCGCAAACCAAATGCAAGATTTTTTTATATTTTTTTTATTTTTGAAGAATTTTTTAAGTCCATTGTTTTGTAACGCGTTAAAGTTTTGAAAATAGTTTTATAAACCACACTCATTGTTATAAATTTTAATTAAACAAACCAAATACAATATTTTTTTTAATTTTATTTTTAAAGAATTTTGTTTCCAAGTCCATACGCATTGTTTTTACAACACGACAAAATTTTGATATTTTTTACAAGACACACATATTATTAAATTTCACTCCCGCAAACCAAATGCAAGATTTTTTTATTTTCTTTTATTTTTGAAAAATGTTTTAAGTCCATACGCATTGTTTCCTTCTCTACGTGATCTTCCTTCTCTATCGACTTTCCTTCTCCACGCGATTAGTTCGTCTCTGACTCAATATATTGTCTAATTTCAGTCGCTCAAACCAAACGCAAGATTTTTACTTCTTTTATTTTTGACGACATTTTCTAAGTCTATACTTATTGTTCTGTATCACGTTAAAATTTTCAAAATGTTTTTTACAAACCACCTTATGTTTTAAATTTTACTTGCTCAAACCAAATACAATTCTTTTAACTATTTGCGAAATTCATACGCATTGTCTTTATAACAATATAAAATTTACAAAACACACTTATTGTTTTAAATTTTAGTCGCATAAGCAAGAACAAAAATGATTTTTTTCTTCGGAGAATTTTCTTTTACGCATTCCTTTATATCATCATAAAATAAAATTTTTAGATAAATATATACAACTCACACTGTTTCAAATTTTTTTATATGTTAAAAAAAAAAAATTTTTTTATACATCCATAAACACGGTTTGTTTTCACAAAATACTTATACTACCACACATATAATTTTTATATATAAAAAGAAGCCAATAAACAACGCATGATAAATACATAAATCTGCTAAAAACATGCAAAAATAGCAAATAATAAATAAACAAGATACTTACAAGGTCGACCTTGTAAGACGCACATGCGCCTTTCCCCTGGTGCATAAAGCAAATGGCATCCTCTAATGTTCTGCCTTTGTGACTCTGCACAAAGTCATGATGCAGACCTTCTCGAGGGCATGCCATTTCAACGAACAAACAAAAGAAAACCAAACACTTCACAACAGGACAGGGCGCACAATAACAACACGAACGCGATAGTCTATTGTAATTTGCACCGGCAAAATCTTAACTACAAAACTCACAAAAAATAAAAAATAAACGGACACAAAGAGAGAAGTGAGACTTCTCACACGTCATAAGATCGATATTTTCTCAAAACAAAAAGTACACGCCCTAAGGAAGAAAAAAAAACAAACACTGAAAAAACAGACGATCATCCTTCCCTATTATGTAACCAGCCGACAAAACATGTGCGCGCATAATATACCAAACCATCGCCGGTGGCAGCACCTCCTGAATCGATCGCGACAGCACGATCCAGCGGTCGATCTGTACGCTCGATCAAGTCAACGAGGTGGCAGCACCTCCTGGGCCACGTACCGACAGCACGATCCAACACTCGATCTCAAGTACATATCTAGATCAAGAGATGGCGTATGCGTTCAGTAAAAAGAACTTTCACGGACTTGGCCAAAAGTCACACATACATACGCGACCACATATGTATCTATACCTATATTAATGTATAAATAGACGATAAATAATGAATATTGGCATAAGTAAAGATAAATAATACATAAATTAATAATTTAAGGAGCTAACACCCAAAATAAACAAATTACAAGCAACTAAATATGAACAATCACATCACTAGCGCATAACCACCAGTAACAAAAGACATAAAATTAAATAGCAATGCTAAATATTTATGCAAATCTTAGATAACTTTTAAATTTTTCAAAAGCTATCGTATATTTTGAAAAATATTCAACTATTCATCAAGAAATCTGTAACAGATGCTTGTTTCTGAAACAGATTGCATCTTTCCGACGACAAAAGGATCTAACTCAATTACAGAATTACTAAAAATATCTAAACTATCTATCCTATTCTCAGGATACCAGCTAATCTATAGTCTTTCCTTACCGTTAGTAGACTTTGATAATTGCGAATTATACAAGGGTCTACCACTTCCAAACAAACAAAGCGCATTCACCACAACGAACGCCTACGCATACATTTGTCCAGAAACTAATTTCTTTGACATCAGCCAGAACCGAGATTCATACATTCCTTTTACACAGGAAATCTTAAATAAATGCAAAACACTTGACGATCTTTATATCTGCAAAACTACGGAACCAGTACGCGAAATAAATAACGATACCTCATGCGAAATTAAGTTGGCAATTGATAAAAATATTTCGGACCTATCCTCTTGCGATATCAAATTAATTAAGTTAAAAAGTACCTACTGGACTCCCCTTCATACACCTAATACTTGGGCATTCTCGGCCACAAATACTGAATAGATGTTCATTCAATGCAAGCACACAATTGGACGCACACTAGAAATCATTAATACGGGCATTCTTTGACTGCAGTCAGGATGTACAGCGCTCACTACAAAAATACGCCTTACATCAACCCGAGAGTTGATTACGAGGTCGATGATAGAAACCTTTAATCAAACGCACCTTGATCTAACCATCATACTCAATAACACAGATAACGAATCCACTGGGTATATACAGACTGTACTATAAGGTACACAGGCAATTGATGGAAGCAAAGCGCAAGGGAGCCTACCCGGAACCACACTTTAATTCGGAAAAGAATTTCACGAAATCATTGAGAAAGCACGAAGTATAGGCGAATATCACAGTCTCGCGAAAATTCAATACAATGCAAAATACGCTCGCATACTCGGGATCTTTTGGAAAATCTCGTTCCCCAGGGGGGCTCCAAAACTAATAAGTTCTAGAATGCATTCAGAAACAACGAAAAATCATACAATACTCGAATAGATTTTTTACGAATAGATTATACCTAATCTACTTTCGTACGCTTTGAAAATATCGGAAAATTTTTTTTTTGATATAGGGTTCAAAAACCTTTGAAATTGAAACTTATATAGTATATTATCTGTGGTTAATATTTGTATTAAAATTCGAAATAAATAAATAATGAATATAGGCATAAGTAAAGATAAATAATACATAAATTAATAATTTAAGGAGCTAACACCCAAAATAAACAAATTACAAGCAACTAAATATGAACAATCACATCACTAGCGCATAACCACCAGTAACAAAAGACATAAAATTAAATAGCAATGCTAAATATTAATGCAAATACTAAATAACTTTTAAATTTTTCAAAAAGCAAATTTAGTATAAATATTTTCTATTTACCTCGTATAGACGAATAAATATTTTGTGTAAAAGTTTAATTTACTTAAAGGACTCGGTTAAAGGAATCATGAAATTGTCTGCTTTCACGATAATTAATTTTTACTTTAAATGGAAACTTGATCATTTAGAAATTTTTTTTTCCGCCATACACATTATAAAAAATTTTTTTCTTTCATTTTGTAATTAGTTATCAACTCTTGATTATTATAATTTTACGATGCATTTTTATGTACTAGCTTACAATAACCAACCTTCGTTATATAAAATAAGTTGTACTATATTATTTTGAATTAGTAATATTTCGCCTATCGAACACACACCCCTCAGCCCATATCGAACTTAAACAATACCACGACCCTATCGACCCATACCCTACTACCAATTGCCCAGTAGTTGAGTTTTACCTAGTGTATCCCTACCGCATGCATGCAGAAATACTTGTATAGAATTTCCGATTAGTGGCCTTGCTTTTGCTTGCTAATTATATTTTTTTGGCTGCATCTTCAATCTCAATTAACAAAAATTTTCCAGTCTTTTTAAGTAATGGGAATCTGAGAAGTTGTAAGAACAAAAAGATTATCATCGTGTTTGTTGTTAAATATCTAAAATTAATAAAGTTTGTCTGTTTTTTTAGTAACTATTTAAAAGAGAAAATTCCTAGAAATATTTTTTGTTTTTTTGACATCACAATCATAAGAATTTTTTTTTTAAGAAAAAAACTCGAATTATTTTTTCTTTATGTTAGCTTTCTTAATGCACCCATTCACCCAATATCGTACTCTGTCGGAACCCCCACGATCTACGATTTTACCAAATATATCTCTGCTTGCATACCCCATACCTGCTTACGCTTAGACAATCGTAATACTTAGCTACCACTTTTGTTTGCTTTACTCACTGCTTATTAAAATTTATATTTCCTATTGTTGCTTGCTTTCGCTTGATTTTAAAATTATTTTCTCTCATTCTGATTGCTTGAGTTTTTGTTGTATTTTTTTTTGTTCTCTGTTCCTCTATTCGATTTCTGTTGTTTCTTTTTACCTTTTATAAACAGCATTAAGCTGTGAAATAAAAAAAAATTAATTTTAAAAATAATAAAATAAGCAACATTTAATAAATTCGGTAGGAAAGTAAACAAAAGTGAGCTAACTCGTAACTTTACGAAACATATCTAATTACCTGAAACGGACCCTTCAAAGATTGAACAAATCAATTGAGAGAGGACTCGTATAATAGAACTGTTTAATACTTATTCGGATGAATTGGTTGCAAATAGTCTACGACGATCGAGGCTCAATACAGAGGGAACACGAGCACAACGTCTTAACCGATTAGTTCGGTTTGACCTGCGAAGGTTATTTGGTAACTAAGGGGCTGCGTGGGACCCAGAAGTAGATAATGCCACTGAACGAGAAAAAGAGTTTCCGTCATTGGATACGGAAGATATTTTTGAAGAGATAGAGAAACCTCAGATAGGACGAAAGAAAATAGTAAGGGTACCTTGAGTGAAACAGTCCCGAATAAGGGCCACGAAAGGTTACCATTAAATACGGGATCGAATTTCATTCATAGTACCTCGAATTCTGGGACGGGACCCCAAGTACCAGGGACCTGTAGGGCTTCCAGGCCCCTATCAATAAACTACTCTCAGCTTCCAAGAATTGTCCACTATTGTCGAATCAGGTGAACCCAAAAACAGTACAACTGATGCTGGTACTACACCGACTACACCATCAAATCCGGTAGGCGCAACGGGGGGCGGCATTATGCAAGAACCGCAACTAGGGGGTAGAGATTCAGCAAGGGGCAACCTACATCATCCAATAGCTGGTAACAATGTGGATCCGGCATCGACAAACTACAACCTGCAGTATTCACAGGCAAACCTAAATCATCCAATAGTCGGTAACAATGTGAATACGGCCTCGATAAACTACAACTTGCAGTATTCGCAGGCAAACCTAAATCTCGGGGGACTCAATTTCCACCGTTACAGGCAGCTGGCATGCAAGAACATACCACAGGGGCAATAGGAAACACTTCGCCGAATTCCCCGTCCAGAGCTGCACCATTAAGCAACTCTACGCTATTCACCCACACTCCACCAATGAACCTAACACAAGATACATATCCTACCGTACAAACCCCCCAACTTTCACAAATAGTGAACTATCCTATCATACAAACCTACCAACCTTCACACTCAGTGAACTACCCTACCGTATAAACCCCTCCACAAATACCGACCTACTCTACCGTTCAAACCTTCCAACATACACAAATAGCGAATTACCTTGTTACCCACGTCCCTCAACCCCCACAAATACCGACCTATCATACCGTAAAAATCCTCCAATCTCCATAAATACCGACCAACCCTACCGTCCACACCTCACAACCTACCCAAATAACGAATTACTCTACAATCCAAACCTCCCAATCGTCACAAATACCTACCTACCAAACCTCCCAAACCCCACAAATCCTGTCATACCCTACCATCCAAACCTCCCAACCCTCACAAATACCTACCTACAACACCGCGCAAACCTCCCAACCCCCACAAATGCCATCATACCCTATCATCCAAGGACCACAAATACAGACCTACCAAACCATCCAGCTCCCCCAACAGTCACAAATACCGAACTACCCTACCGTCCAAATCTCCCATCCTACACAGATACCGAACAACCATACCGTCCAAAGCACCCAACCTACACAGATATCGAACAACCTTACCATCCAAACCGCCCAACCTTTACAAGTACCGATCGACTCTACCACCCAACCCCTCCCACTTTCACAAACACCAATATCTTCCACTTTCCACACACACCAACCTGCACAAACAAATACTATCCCTACCTTACAAACATTCCAACTCACACCAACGCACACACCCCATACCAATCAAACATCTCATCCTCTACACCAACAGACTCAGGCTGCCGCCCAAATTTACCAACATTCACATACACCCACAAACCAGCCAGCACAAAACTCACAACCACCAATGTCAATGTACCATAACCTGCAATCTACTCAACCATTACAAATAGCACCACGCCCTACCGACCAATTTAACCATCACCAACAAGTAGTGAACCATATATCCCCCATCCCGCAGACACGGAACCCCTCACTTCCTTGTCAAAATGTCCACAATAACGGCTTGGACAGGTCCCAAACACTGTCAAGCGGTACACAGCAAATGCAGTAAATTCTACAAATAACTCACATTTACTATATAACCTCGTAAGCTATCCATTAATGAACACTAACACTCAAGTCATAATACCTAGTAATCCATATTGATATTACCCCTTCGTACAGTATCCCCTTGGATATGGTATTCCCCAAAGAGGATACCCTCACAATACATCGAACACTTTGCCATACGGTCAAATGCTTCTTGACAATCCCGAGCGAGTACACCCTCAGAACTCTAATAATAATTCCTCGTTCCAGCGTGAAACCAGAGTAGCCAATCTCATACAAAACGATAATGTAAGCTTCAATGGAGAACCAAAAGAAGATCTAGGAGAATTCCTTTCCCGAATAGAGGATTGTCGGAGAAGTTGTAACATGTCTGACCGGGATATCTTGAAAATGATCCCCATTATTTTGAAAGACCAAGCTTTGTATTGGGCACGCCCGTTGCTATAAAACTGGCGAACATTAGACGAATTAAAAAATGCCATAAGACAACAATATAGCAGACTGGATTTCTAATTACAATTAGAAGATGATATTAGGGCAAGATCGCAAGGACCCGAAGAATCAATTGCTACGTTCATCGCAAACATTCGAGCATTGATGAACCAATGTATCCCCCCAATAACCTTCATAGCTCAATTGGATACAACTTATCGCAACCTACATGAGGATTACTTCAACAAAATAAATAGATCTCAATTTAACACATTTGAAGAATTACAGGCCTTGGGACAACAGGAAGAGATGCGAAGGGATCGAAAGAAGAAAGATAGACTCCCACTGCCACCTGGGCTTTCGTTGTGCCCGTCAATTAGCTTATAGACCACCACCAAGAAAAAACCATATTGCCGCTCTCGAAACGGTACAACAATACAGCGACTCAACGGACGAAGGAGACCCTAACGAAGTAGCAGCTGTCGGTAACATCGTAAAAACAAAGCAGGCCAATTAGTCGAATTCGCACGGAAACGAGATGTCGGAAACACATCAGGCATATCGAAACAAAAAAACTGGAATAATGGCAATACTAACAAAAGCCGCCTACCGAAAACCCCAAAACACGAAACCTACGGCCAATAACAAGCCCACCCAACCCCAAAAATTAAATAAGGAAAATCCAACAACTGGCAAAGTATACCGAGGTTGGGTTTGTAAAGATACAGGCCATTGGGCAGCAGACTGTTCCAAAAAGATAAGGAACATCTGCTATAAATGTGGTATTCGTGTCGTAACGAGATGTAGACCAAATGCGAGAAACCATCAAAGAGGGAAAGAGTAATGGCCAGGCTAACCTCTAAATTCGGGCAGGCCCAAATACTCACGTCAAAAAGAATATCGAAACCTTCAGGCCTAGTCAACTCAGGTTATGGAGAGAACATACTGATGCCTACTGGTCCAGTTGCTATGATAATCGTCTGTACCTTAATATCGAAAAAGCAAGAAAAGTTTTCCCTGCACTCGTAGATAGTGGAGCAGTTGCTTCCTTCATAGGAATAGTAGCGGTGAAACAGATAGGGACCAAAATAATACCCCAGACCGGATACATGATGATGTCAAATGGCGAATTAGAAAAAATCGAAGGTATCACAAAATTACATTCCATCTCGAAGGTAAAGAAACACCCACGGACATCAGAGTATCAAAAATAATGACCTACGACATCATTCTGGGCATGGATCTATTGTCACTGCTGAAGATCACAATAGACCACGAACATCGATCTTGGCATACGGACAAAGGAGTATATAGTAGTGAGAAAATTTCATCCGAAAAATGAGGATCCGGGAGCAATCATGGCAACGGTAGCAATCGGAGGGACCTCCGACTTATCGGGAGAACAATAAAAAAAGACTAGATAAACTTGTATTCGATCACACCATTCCACCACCGGACGCAACCCCTGGAGTATCTAAAATAAAACCTCATGAAATAATTGTAGAAGGTTGTAGTCCGATAAAACAACGCATTCGTAGATTCTCTCCAAAACTTTTAGCCGCTGCCTATGCTGAGGTTGATCATCTCCTAGCAGAAGGAATTATCGAACCCTCAGAAAGCGCTTGGAGTAGTTGTACCGCAATCGGACGGTAAAATAAGGTTTTGTATCGACTACCGAGCACTAAATGGCGCTACAAGAAAAAACGCTTACCTCTTACCCCACATGGACGTGTTACTAGACAATCTAAGAAACACTAAGTTCCTCCCGAAAATAGACTTAAGTCACGCGTATCACCAAATCCCTCTCGCGGCAAATAGTAAAGAATATACAGCATTTGGATTACCTGGAAAAGGACTATTTCAGTTCACAATACTTTCATATGGTGTCTCGAACGCCCCGCGAGTTTTTAAACTGCCATGGATACCCCCTTTGGTCCAGAATGGCAACCCCATGTTTTCGTATACATGGGCGATATAATCATAGCCACAAACACTTTCGAAGAGCATTTATATTAGCTGGCATAAGTGTTGAAAAAAATGCGAGAAGGCAATGTAGAAATCAACCGAGAAAAATTCTGTTCTGTTGTTCGGAAGTTAAATACCTCGGTTATGTCGTCAACAGGGAAGGACTCCAAACAGATTCAGACAAGATTGCCCCTATTCTAAACTATGCCCAACCTTCAAACCCAAAACAACTTCGTCATGGGGCCATTGCCAACCAGTAAAGGGCAATGTCGTTATGCTGTAGTATTTCAAGACCAATTCACGAAATACGTCGAAATCGGACCTCTTAGGAAATCTAACGCTAAGTGCATAGTAAAAGCTTTCGAGGAACTGATAGTCTGTTGTTGAAGATGTTCCAAATATCTCGTAACCGATAATGCAACGAAATTCTCGAACAAACTTATGACGTCAAAGTTGGATGAACTGGGTATTCTCCAAACGAACGACGATAGCCCCACACCTCGCTCAAGCAAATCCTGTCGAGCGTAGTAATCGTACAATTAAGCAGATGATTTCTATCTTCGTAAAACAAGTACACCGTAACTGGGACATCCATTTAAATCAATTCGCATTCGCCGTAAATAATTTAGGCCATGCATCAACGTTGTTGACTCCAACATTCCTGAACTTTGGCAGGAACCCACGGCAACCTACAACCCTTAAACAATTCCTCGAAAATCCTGAAACTCCTAGTCCTCCAAATTCGGTAGCATGGGCAGAGAGAGTAAAACGCCTTGCAACAATACCCGACTAAGTTCGCAAACACTTGGATAGGCAAGTGAACGAGAAGCTTGGTATTATAATAAAAATCGTAGAAACATCACTTTTAACATGGGAGACCTCGTACTCCGTCGAAACCACGTGTTGTCTTCAGCAGTAGACAATTTTGCAGCGAAACTAGCTCCAAAGTTCGTTGGTCCGTTAAAAGTAGAAAAAGTCTTTTCACCTGTCGTGTATCAGCTGCAGGACGTAAATAGTCAGAAAAAATCGAAAGCGCATATGTCAGACCTAAAACCCTACTATGTCCCTTCTAAACAACCTATGTCTTCAACAGGTAACAACGTCAGTAGCCATAATCCAAGGAATGGGGAAGGGTCGCGGGTACAAGATGCCACACCAGGTCATCAGGAGAAAGTAGGCGTCAGCGCTACCATCTCCGCCGCTGACCGTCGAGCCATGAGACAGGTGTCACAACGAGGAATGCTGACCAAGCCAGCAGTGGTGCTCGACCGTCCGGGGATTGGAAGAGGAGCCAACCACCCGCGGGGCCGCGGCCGGCCTCAAAAACTCCAGCTCGCAGATCTCCCCCCGGGCCACGATTTCGCTCCGGGGGGCGGAGGCAGGGTGGGGGTGTCACAAGCTCGCGGTGACTAGTGTACTGGTACAGACGGAGGACGAACCGGAACTACTACACGACTGCTTCTCGGGGATGTATCGACCCAAGAAACCGATTGATCCAATCGATCGTTCCAAGGATGCGATATCGAAGGGATCGCACAAGGAACGGGAATGTCGGGCTGCATGCCCTTTCGACCCGTGCAACGCATTGACGGACTTCAAGGCCCCGTACGTAGCGACTACCCCAGCGATTCGCGCCACACGACGGGAGGAAAGGCCGACCCAAGAACCAGTCCTGGTCCAATACCTACCGACGCCCCCCCCCCCCCCATCCAACAAAGAACCACCGCCCTACCGTCCGATCCCCATCCAACCACCCCTCCTACCGTAGACCTGCAAAACCAAAAACATCGAAAACTCATCCCATCATTAATATGGTGAACGACCCGAACAAGGGACAAGTACGCATTACAACGGGGGACTCAATTACCTTCACCAAGACGGCTACGACTCAGACGAAGTCGGAAAGGAAAGTGATGATTGAGAGAGGGCGGAGCTTCAGAGAACGAGTCGGTGTAGAGTCGATACCCCTTATATATGCAATGGGCCAGATTGATTTCGTGAAGAGCAACCCAGCCTGATACCACTCGCACCGACCTCCCTCGGTGAAGGAGGGGGGGGGGGAGACCATCCCCAGCTTGATGGACTTAAAGCTCCAGCCTCCAGTTCCGCACCGATCTGACGGTACAGCCTCCGTCTCTTCGCAATGGTCCTGCTGTATTGCTTCCGCTTTGGCCAACGAAATGTCGACGTGCAGACTTGCCCGCGGTGCACAGGACTACCACCGTCGGGCTGTTAGAGGTCATCTGACCAACCACGCACGTCGTCGGCTACTCCTCCCCCTCAGACTGTATCGGGATCGATGACAGCCCCAACCTCAACATTACCCACGCACCGGCGCCCGTACCAACCCCAGCGACCATAGCACCGGGGGTTTACGGCTCTGCTAGTCAGCCAGTGCCGGTAGTAATGCTGGGTGCTACGGTCTACTTCTCGCAATCCCAATAATAAATAAACATCCCTTCCCTACTCCCCACCGACCGATACCGAATCTCCTACTGCACACACACCATTCCCCTATCGCCAATCCGCCCAATCCCTCCTATCGTCGATACCGAATACCGCCTAATGGGAATCCCAATCCATTCCTAACGAATTCCGTAAGATCCCACCTTGAATACCGAAAACTCATAACAGTATTCCATAATCTCCCTTATTCTAAATATTATTCCCCTCATCCTACCGTAAGCAGTACTCCATTCGCTAGTTTTTCTTCTACTTGTAGATATTAGAAACCACAGGGTTACAGACCCATCACGACAACCCCATGCGTCTTCCGTAGACAAATTACAGTTTATAAACGCAAGAAATTGTGCATACGTAAAATAGAGTAGTATAAACTAAGTTATTAAAAAATAAGAAGAAAAAGACTGACATGTATAATTCCAAAGACTGGTTTCAACTACCTCGCAAAAGTATTTAAATCGTATATTTAGCCGTGGGTTCGTTACGCAAACTCACCTAGCATCCACTCATTGGCAAAATCACTTGCAGTAAAATTACTGTATTATCATTTTATATAGGATTCTTTTTCTCTAGAATGTCATTACATTAAGTACAATATTATGAAGTGTCCCTTACTAAATTAGGAAAAATTTAAAATCTAAGAATTTAGTCTGTAAGAATAACGCTGTATATAAATATGTTCTTAGCTTCTTTTTTATAGATACAACTGTACTACTCGCGACTAATCAATTGTACAGCCATAATGTAAGTAGTCATTAGTACATATAGATGCATTGTAGCGCCAAATAAATGTTCATAGTTAATAAATATTCATAGTTCATCAAGAGAACAAGAAGAAATGACAATTGAATGAAGTATTTAAGTAAATATGTACATTTGCGTAGGATAAGTATTTAGCTAGCTAGAAAGCGTTAAACAAAAGCGATTAGCATAGACTAGCTTATCATATAAGTTAGTTAGTTGCGCACCGGATGAGCACTTCCCAAGTAAACCGCGAACCGCGTAGCCGTTTTACCTGATTTGGAGGGTTTGTAGTGGCAGTGTGGTCTCTCAGATGCAGTATCGTACCTCAGCTCATGGCCTGCTCCTTCATAACAGCAGCAGCAGCAGTCACCTAGAATCAACCTAGCATTAACGAGAGTAGATTACAGTGGTATACAAAACACTGATCTCACCTGATATCAGTGACAGTTAAAGAATGCAGTGTAGCAAACTGCAGATTAAATATGACCTCTCCGAAATTAAACGTGTCCACTGCTCATGCTGCAAGTACGCAGTCCTGGGCATTACAGCTCTTGTCTTCGTACCCCTTCGTCTGCACAGTTGTCCAGGTGCATCTCCTGCTGCAGCCCTCGTCGTACTTCCTCGTCCTGACCCTGAAAACACCGTCTGCAAGCCATCGACTACGTGCCACACAGCGTGACGTCACCGCGAGCAGACGCTCCCCTTTCCTCCTTTTTACTTCTCTTTCCTCCTCACCAGGCGCATGCGCTGCGACCTCAACCGAGCTCGGTCAGCACTAGCGAAATCCGAATGTAGCGCCGCGGGTACGAAGTGAGAGCCTCGCTCACTTCGTACTGAGCCGCGCTCGTAGACACCTCGTATTCTTTGCCTGCTCCGTTGCGAAAACATTCGAACTAGCTTGCTCCAATTTGCGAACTTGTAGCCGTTTACTGTACCTCGACATTATCGCCGATCTTCACGTACCACGTGTGCCAACCAACTTGTTCCCTCGACGGAGGCCACACCGGATTTGGAAAAGAGTAAGTTACACAGAGTATTATTGTGCTTATCAAGTATATATATTGAAAATCTAGCGTTGCGTACGCGTCGAGCATCGCGTCACATGCCGTCTTTACACCCGTATTTTACCGCCGTATATTCTGTAGAATTTGCGTCCCTGAGTATTACTTCTTCCCCTCTCGATTATATACCATTTCCCACCGTATCGCCGTGCTCACCGTAGTTAGTTTAGACTTATAAATAATTCTACGTGACGATAGAACACTTGCAAAATCGTGCTGCGAGTTCGCACAGCTGGCGCTCAACACCTTGTATATAAATTATGTGTCCATACTTTTATCCTAAATTTCTCTGTTGTAATTTATTTAAAGCCTCGTATAAATATAATGTTAAAGCCTGCATGTGCGGGGCAATAATCTTGGCTTATATAGCAAAAATATTGTCATAAGCTTCAAATTTGCATTTCTCAATTGCACGAACAAATTGGTTAATCTACGTATATGTTCCATTAAAGTTTAAGAATATACAATTATATCATCGATAAAACAAAAGAGTTCCTAAGTTATAGTTTTACGAAATACAATTGAGAGCATTCTTGAAAAGGTTGCGGGCATCGTGCGTAGGCTGAAACTTTCCCTATTAAAATGATAAAGACACCCGCATGTTGCAAACGCGGTCTTATGCCGATATCGTTCATCTATCTTGATTTGATGATAACCTGAATTAAGGTCACAAACTGAGAAATATTGCGCTCCGCCTAATTAGTCTAGAATGTCAGAAAAATTCGGCAAAGGATTATGGCCATCTAATGTTTTATCATTAAATTTTGAGGAGATCAGCCACTTGTCGTTGGATTTCATCCCTGTAGACCGGCGGCAATCTATATAGTTTTGTGGTTACTTGAATTTCGTCAGTGGTAGGTATAGTGAGTTTAAGGATAGATGTAGTGGAAAGTTTTTCGCCCTCTTGGTAAAAGATGTCGCTAAAAGTATCTATAAGCCTTTCGATTTCGGCTTTCTCTTTCCGTAATAAATGGTCGAGACGGAGCCTACCTTTTACTGCCTCTACGCGCCCTTCGGGTGCTCCATACCTCACCTGCAAAATACTCGTTTCCGCTGCCGGTCTTTTCATTATTTTTCCGTTTAAAATACCCTTTGCCTCCTTTAATATTTTGATTACACCTTCGATAGCTCTACGAAAATGCGCATCATTTATGCATTGCCTCTCTAAATAAAAGCAAAAGTTATTTAAAGTTGTTCTCAACTCTGTTTGTATTATATCGAATTTTGTATGTGTTGCTGTGAATTTAAGTATTAATGTAGTTGCATTTTCACTTTCTTGTTTATGTATCAGTAATTCATTATTATTTGTAGAGCTGTCGTTTAGTAACTTTTGTAAAGCACAGATTCTATCAAATATATTTCCCTCCTCCATCTCGTCCTCAATGCTTCGTGTGTGTGGAAAGGGAGAGTTTGGACTGTTGTGTGCGTGGTGCTCAGGATTATGAACAATGGTGCTGGTTTTCGTCTTTGTTTCGTCGTAGTGACAGGGTAAGTGAGAATTTAAGAATTGCGTCATTGATTTTTTGGTTTTAAATAATTTTTTCAAGATTTTATTTTGTTTTGTAGGTAAAAAAAGATTTCTCTCCTTCCTATTTTTGCTTGGTTTTTTAAATAAGAAACTCTTTGGGCTTCTCATTTGATTAGAATTTGGTAGGGAACTCTGTGGATTCCCCATTTTATTAGAAATTGATTGAAAACTCTGTGGATTTTAAATTTGATTAGCGTATGATAGAAAATTCTGTGGATTTTCAATTTGATTCTGTGGATTTTCAACTTGATTCTGTGGATTTTCAATATAAATGTGTGATAGAAAATTCTGAGAATTCCTTGTTTGGTTAGAGATTGACTGAAAATTCTTTGGATTTACTATTTGATGAGAATTAGAAAACATACTCTCCGAATTCGCCTGTAAATTATGCGAGTATTCCCCTTGGTTATAGTGATATCGAAAATTCTGTGGATTTTCGATTCATTTAGAAGAAGTAGGATTGAATTGGGAATTCTTTGGATTTCCAATTTGTTTATAAGATGTAGAATAATTTTTTATTTGTTTAGAAGTGAAAGTTTATTTGGCTTTCAACTTGAGAATTAATAGGCTGTGAGTTTCTGTTTAGTTTTTTATGAGTGTCGTTAAGATCGTACGTTAAGTGTGAACTATGATTAACTGATAGAATTTGTGATTTTCTGACTATTTCTGTTCCGTCGGCCGCTGATGTGCCTTATTGTGCGGGCGTTTCTCATTTATCGGAAACTTTTATTACTAGATTTTGCTGAACTAAATTTTTTATAGGAGTCTCGTTTCCTTCTAGTTTTACAAACGGGATTTCGTGCTCGCCCACTACTAGTCTACTACTTTTATAGTCGATATTCGCACCCAGTTCATAAAAAAATCGCTTCTGAATAAACCGTCTTCCTTAATTGGAAAACCAGCATCAACTAAATGAAATTGTACCTTGAAATGTGGCAAGTAGAGCATTGTTTTGCCTGTAGTGTAAATTACTTTTTTCGTTATTCCCTTTAATATTAAGATTTTATTAGTATCGATCAAACTTTTATTTTGACAGTAGCTTGCTTTTAATAAATTGGGTCCCGCACCCGAATCTAGAATTAAATTGATATCTGTACAAGTCAACGGGTTATTCAGAGTGATAATAGGTGAGATACCGTTTGTATTCAGGTGTACTTCCCTTATTGAGTATTTCGCTGTTCGTATTGTGCCGGCGGACGCGAGTTTCATTGGGTCTCCTGCCTTGCGTCCTGCTGCTGGAGGCCCTGTGTATTTCCCTGTCGTGTTTCGTTGCCATTTCTATATTTTCCTTTTCTACATTCTTCGATTTAATGACTTTTAATTTTTAAAATACCTACAGATAATTAGCTCTATATTTTTATTTGAAAATATAGCCCTTAGTCTCAGTAGGTATTAATTTTCGGACGGCCTATAAGTCCTATATGGCGTTTACTGCTGCCATTGCGTCGGCCGTGTATTACGGCCCTCTGCGTGTGGCCCGCCCATGCATCCTCATGTCGGCTGCCTGGCGCGCGCAAGTCTTCTCTGTCAGTCGCTTGCTGGATATATTAACACCTTAGTGCTGTATGTCCTCTTCTATTGCATATCTGGCACGTTTCTACCAAACTACTATCAATAAATTTTACACTAGCTACCTGATCCTCCTTCTGCTTGCTATCCGCAATTATTTTCATAGTACTCGATACTTCTTCTTATTCATGATATGCGAAGTCGCTCTATCTCGATTTCTTCTAACGTCGCGTCCTCCAAATTGTGGACCACGCCCATTTGCACTTTAATATCCCTACGAAGTCCCCGTAAAAAGAATTTGCCTAAATTCTGTTCTAGGCAAAAATGGAATTCTGCGATAATTCGCTTCTCCCGTTTCGCGGGTGTTATTTCTTGTTCGACCGCGCGCACTGTATTTGAAAATTGGATTATGCTTTCGTTTCGGTCTTGTTTTAAATTAGCTAATTCCTCGTGCAATTAATGGTGTTTTCGTGGATCCGAATATTAAATCTAAAAATTGAGCGATTTCATCAATAAAGTGGAAAGTCTTTTTTGACGTGGCTTTGTGTGCTTCTCCGTATAGTCTCATTTTTATATGTTTCACGAGCTATGTTTCAGCCGCCGGCGGCAAGATATTTCCTGCTTCTCTACGCCCTTCTACGAATGCCATTAAAGAGATGTTTGACCTATTATATTTGGTTATGATTTCTAACGCGTCTTTGATTGATAAATGTCTAACCTGCCCGAGTGTCGAGTTCATTATAGAAAAATTTGGTGCTGACGCTCCGTAATTTTGTCTATCTCTGCGGCTATTTTCTCTAAATGTATTCATTATTGTACTTCGCGGCATGCTGTTACTAAAACTGTGTATTACTAGTGTGAATACTGATTTTACCCTTTCGCTCTCCTCTACGTTTTCCAATACAGAATGAT
Organism: Gastracanthus pulcherrimus; assembly: GCA_949152435.1. NCBI lineage: Eukaryota > Metazoa > Arthropoda > Insecta > Hymenoptera > Pteromalidae > Gastracanthus > Gastracanthus pulcherrimus. The sequence continues at coordinate 94,174,503 of OX424573.1, read as the reverse complement.
ATTGCGTATGATCGTTCGTAATATTTTCTTTAAATGTCAAATCTGGAATTCTGTTCTCCGAGGCTGTAAAACGACCGTTTCCAATCCCTTTTACTACTAACCGCGGGTCTATTCGTTGATGTATTAAATCCCCCAAAATATGCACAAAAACCGACTCGTTACAAAAATTCTCTGAGCTCTCGATCAGGTAATCTCTTAATAATTCTGTAGCTACTTCTATATTTTTTTTATCTATTATTGGAAGAATACTGCCCCTTTTGAATGTATTTAAAAAAAATGGAATAATTCCTGAATCGATGGATTCGGTATATCTTTGAAAGTTGATTGATCAATTTATAACCCCTCTTTAATAAAATTTCCGCTACGTCGTCATTTCGTATGTCAGCTATATTTGTTTAGTCTTTTTCTACGCGTCTTTGTTCACTCTAATTATTTTTATGAAGAGCCTCCAAGTCTGTTACGTCCGGGTTGTCACACAGAGCTAATGACGAGTAATAATCGGCCTTATTCAGGTACTTATCGGTCGAGGACCACTCTACCTATGATGGGCGGCGAACGGTTTAAACGCGTAGCGACATTAACAACAAACAGCAGGTAGAAACATCGAAAAGGTAGTAGTAACAGATACCTGTGGCTTACGTTTGTATTTTCCCTTCTGGTTAACTCGTTCTCCGTGGGCTGTGGCGCGTGGTGGAACGTGACCCGTTCTCTGCTCGTCTTCTCGAACTGCTGCTTGACGCCGGAGGTTTATGGTGATCGCGGGAAATTCGAGGAAAGTGTCGAGAATATAGTTTGATAGATATTAATTTATTCACTTGAATTAGAAATTACAAACAAGGTTTACAGAACTTTAATCTAATTGACGTTCAAATTGTCTTCAATCAGAATTACAATGACACTAAATCGGCGATACACTGATTCTACGTTAGAGTTACAAAGATCGTTTAGTCGTCGGGGAGAGATACGTTCTCTGGGAAATCTCGAGTGAAAAAGTCTGCTGCTTGGTTTGCGGGTCAGATTTTATAGACAGATCGTTGTGCTGGATGCTGTGGGAAGGAAGCTTCTAGAAGGTTCTAAGGGAGTCATTTGGGGAGAGGTGCTGTTAATGGGCGGCCGAATAAGAAAGCCATTGTTACGCAGACTTGCGAGTCCGCGTGGACGATCTAGCCAGGATTTTTATGAGGAATTGGGAGGGACGGTACGTTGATTCGCGGCGGTCGTTGGTGATGAAGTTCGTAATAAGATAATAATTTCGAGTAAAATGACTTCAATTTTATTAAAATTCTATTTGTATATGTAACAAATTATAGAAAATAAAGTTGTGCTTCAAATTCAAATCGAGGATACAATAAAGAATGAATTAATTTAAAGTAATGTAAAGTGGCCTATCGACTCTAATACTTGGTGTTGGTACAACAAGGCAATCAATTTTGGACAACAGTGCAGGAGCTATGTTGATATGAAGATTAAGATCAATTGCCTTGTAACTTTTACCATAATAATAATAAAAAATAAAAATAAATCCAGGTGGTAATTTTTAATATAACGTATTTATAGTGATAACCTACCTCTTCAGAATCATAGTAATCTACATGTTGATCTTCGCTTTGCGCTGTAGGCTGATTGTAGCCCCGTGGGCCACCACGAGCACCTTCAGTATGACCTCTGGCAGCACCTTTACCACCTCTGGCACCCCTGCAACATCTGACACCACTTTCTTCTCTTCCATTGTTCGCATGATAATTCTGAAAAATTTATAGCATAATTCATAACCATAAAATAAGTAGAAACAGTTGCATAAAAAGCATGAAAGTGAAACTCAGCAACAGGGTATCCAGTTGTCTTGGATTCTTAAATTCCATTATTTTCCATGACTGTTCCAAAACATATTCACTGACTTTTGCATGACTTTTATGTTTTTTCAGAATACACTGATAAAGTAATTTATAAAGAACAACAGGAAGTTATAAATAAGCTCTAATCAATAATAAAGACTTGATTCTACATCCAAAACTTAATTCAACATCTTCCATGAAAGATAAATTTGAAATTTGCAGAAAATGATAACATAATAAAATCATAAATCATAAACCTCAAACACAGTTACCCCAAGGACAGCAATTTCCTATTAAAAATAAATGTTCAAATAATATAAGTCAAAAAGCATAGATCATAATCTACCCACCTTATGGAATGAAATTTTGAAATTATAGTAAACCTTCAAATAATAAAATAATTCTTCTAATAATAACAAACTTATAAGGCAGCAATTTTATTACTTAGGAAAAATTTATTCGCATTTATAAATATATACACTCGACGTGGGTAATTTCTAGTCGAATGCGTTTGAAATGAGATTAGCGAAAACGTGCGTTCGATTCAATGAGACCCAATAAAATTGCAGTATTTCAAAAAAATTCAAACACATTCGACCAAAAATTTTCCACGTCCAGTGTACCTAAATAATGAAATGGTAAAATATTGGGTTTGTTGAATATTAATCAAATGATTCTATCTCTTGAGTATAAGTTGAAATGATTTTGGAAATTGCCTTTTCTGAGGTATTAGTTTAGGTTTACAGTTCATGATTAACTATTATCTAAATATTTTATCTGATAAAGAAATTGCTGTCACAGCAATAGCTTGGGTTAATAAAAATTAATTATTAATGGAAATGTAATTGTCAGGAAGGGTGTTCTAGGATCGAGAAACAGGTATCAGTGATGTTTTGGAAGGTGGTCACTGTTACCGTAGAGCGGGGGTGTCTGGTCAACTGGGTGAATTGAACCACTATTCCAAAATATCAATTTCTATCAGATTTATTAAATGCTGTGTACTATTTTGTCAACCATTAACTGGTGCAGATGTTTGTAAAAGCAGTTTGCAAAGCTGAGGGAAATTGATTATAGAATAGTGGCCTAAGACACGCTGCTGGACAAATACACTCTATTGTACTCGAAAACCAAATCCAGCACCCGTAATTCGATCGAATAGGTTTTTGAGATTTAACTACAAATATGTGTTATTTTAATAAATTAAAAAAAATACATGATCTTTTAATCAAAACACTACAAGCTTTGAAAATTGTAAAATTAAATATTATTTTGTTACAAAGTTATGAAAAATATAAAAAAAAATATTTTTTACTCATTACGTCACAGATCCACGTGACCTTACGTTGAGGCACAACATTCAAAATTGCGCTGATGGATTTAATTTATAATAAATCAGTACAAGCACTTTTATGGTACCAAAAAATATGCTAAATATTCTTCCTATTCTAAGCTACCTAATAAAAATTAAATTTACTTAATGAGCTACCGAAAAATATTTTTTTTAATTACAGAAACGCGAGCGGTCCAAAACTGGTGTTGGAAAATTGCGATTAATTTAGCTAGGATTCGATTTAAATGTAGATGAACATTGGTAAAATATACTAATAAGTTTTGTATTTAGTAGTCTAGTATTTCTTTGAGGTTAAGTGACGAGTATTTTTTAAATCTCATCATTTTCTTGTGATATTCTGTAACAATAACAATACATAATGTAAAAATAGACATTACATAACTATTTTCTTGCATATTTTATTGAGTAAGATAAATTTTATCTTTGTCATAGTTTTTTGAACAATAACTTTTTAAAATACTATTCTACACATTCATATCAATAAAATATGGCAGAAAATAGTTATGCAATGTCTATTTTCACATGATATATTATTGTTAAGGCCACATTCAAATATGCTCGCCACTCTTGCAGCGATTCCTTCCAGGAACTACGCAGGGGGTCACTGCGAGAGTACCAAGAAAGATTTTTTCCCTTTCTCCGAAATTGCACGGCGTTGCAGTTGAAACAAAACTGCGAGCGCCGGGCAATTTCGCCTCTTTCCGCTCTGACCGCGGCCTCAATCGTACAATCCAGGTACCAGACGTGTGCCTTTGCAATTAACCATCGCCACGTGCAAGGCGGCACATACCGGGTCGACTTTTTTTCAATTCAGACACACACACACACGCACACAAGCAAGTTCACCTGTACATAGTTATTGTTTAATATTTCTTTAGAGTGAATAAATACTCCGTTATTGTTATTTCAATCCGAGTTAAACCATATTACTCTCCTTCACGTCTATTACCTGTTCCACGAGCACGTGCTCCGGGATATTACAGTGCCCCACTGCACTCGCTCAACACTACAACCGCGTCAAACATTTTAAGGTTTGTTAATGTCGTTATTGTTAGTGCGCGAAAAATTATTATTGTTACAGATTATCACAAAACTGACTATTTTAAGCAGATCTCGCTATTAAAAAAATGTATTATTTATAGACTACTAAATACTAAACTTATTAGTATATGTCACCATTATTCATTTACAATTAAATCAAATCCTAGCTAAATTAATCACAATTATTTGGCACCAGTTTTTGACCGCTCATGTTTCTTTAATTAAAACAAATATTTTTCAATAGCGCATTCAGTAAATTTAATTTTTATTAGGTAGCTTAGCATAAGAACAATTTTTACTATATTTTTTGTACCATAAAAGTGTTTGTACTGATTTATTATAAATAAAAATCCATCAGCGCAATTTTGAATGTTGTATCCCCAACGTAAGGTCACGTGGATCTGTGACATCATAAGTAAAAAAGCCTAATTTACGTGCATTTTTCGTCACCATCTTTGATCTTTCATAATTTTAGAACTGAATAATATTTTTAAATTTTATAAGTCTGAAATTGAATCCCCTTTCGTCTAGTTCTACATTCTTAGTGCAGGTATAATTTTTCATTTATTAAAATAAAAGTAAAAGAGCCTATTGAAACAAATTATTGCGAGTACTGCGCTTCGTTTTACAAGTACCAAAAACCACCTCCTAAAACCTCTCCGAAAACCAGTTCCCGCATGATTTGCGATATTCCTTATGGGTCTACGCGGAAAAGAAGGTTTGAAAAATCTCCACACATTTCGTAGGTTCTACTAGATTTTCTGTCAATACTACAGGAATTTCTGTAAATAGTTCTTGTTCAAATTTTTCATCTTTTCGACTTTCTTGAATGTAATAATTTAAAATAGTAGATTATATAGAAGAAATAAAAATCCTGTAAGTTTTTTTTGACAATTTTAACAAATATTTATTTAGATCTAAAGTTGCTAAAACTCGTTTTTTCAGATCGCGGTAGAAACCTCTAAATGGCATCATAAAGCATTTTTCGAGAGAAAAACATGTTTATTAGTATATTTTTTTATTTTCTACCTTTTGAAGGGGTTACACGAAGAATAATAAATGGATTAGATGCTTTTATTTGACTTTAGCATATTTTAGCACATTTTAGCAGGTTTCAGCAAGGTTTATTTATTTTTCTTCTTGTAATCTCTTTAAAGTGCAGAAAATAAAATAATAAACATACTTATCTTTCGAAAAATGCTTTTCGGCGTTAGAAGAAGCTTTTTCGGAGCTCGAACTGAAAAAATGATTTTAGCAACTTTAGATCTAAATAAATACCTGCTAAAATTGTCTAAAAAACGAAAACATGAGTCTTATTTTTTGTATATATTCCACTATTTTAAATTATTACATTCAAGAAATTCGAAAAAATGAAAATTTTGAACTACCCTACTGATCCGTGCATCTAGATGTTGGATGAAAGACTGATGTAAACTTTGCAATAGGCTAGACAAAAGTAAACTCAACCCAGTATTTAAAAACTTTTTATAGGTTTATATTTGTGACTCTGGCGTACTTAGATTTGTGGTATATTATTTTATAACTGAAATATTTTTTAAATAAGAAATTACTGACTCTGGGGTATTTGGGTTAATGATTTGTGATATTTTATGATTTATATAAGGTACGGAATTTCCCATTTGATTATATTTTCTTTCTTCAATAATTTATAATTTTATAAATATTAATTTCTCCATGACTTAAAGAAAAATTTCGTGAGTTCCCCTGACTTTTCCATAACTGAAAAAATTTCACGACTTTCCATAACTTCCCACGTTTCATTTCAAGGACATTAACTCTAAATTCAGAGAACATATTAAAAAATCAAGAATCTCTTGTATTATGTAACAGGTTGAACGCTACATGTACCATATATTGACACGAATTTATTTCTCCGGGGGCGATATCAGCCATATATGGCTCATAAATTTCTTTTAATGACAATGTTCATGTAGAGCAATAGACATTTTAAAAACTGTTTTGGCTTTTAAGGTGCTTGTTTTTCATAAGCAATAGAATAGATTAATGATCAGAACACGTTATAAGAATGCTAAAATTTGTAAAATACCACATAAATTTGTTAATTTTCCATTATTTTAAAGTTTTCTATTTGAAGCCTTAGCCCCTGGAGAATGTCACACAATTTCATTGATAGTGTTCCATCTGTTAAATATATTTGTTAAAAACAAAATAAATAATACTATTATATAGCATAAGACTTGTTTAATAATAAAAAAAAAATAATTGAATTATCCATTCGACGCATCACAGTAGAATATGAGCGATATAGATTATTATGCTATATAATAGTATTTTTTATTCTTTTGAGTCAATAGCATCCTTATTAAAAATTTAAAACTTACCTCTTCGTCATCTAAGTCATAAGCACCGGTACGTTGATCAGCTGGTAAAATTTGTGGTGCGGGCTGATTGTTACCCAAATTGACACCACGACCATTTCCTCGATGACCTCTGCCATCTGTGGCATCCCTGTCGGATCTACTGCCCCTTTCTCCTCTTCCATTGCTCACAAGGTAATTCTGAAAAATTTATAGTATAATTTATAATCAGAAAATAAGTAGAAACAGTTACATAAAAGTCATAAACGTAAATCTAAGCTACTACTGAGGCATTAACTTTAATTTAGAAAATATATTGAAGAATCTCTTATACTATTTAAATATAATTGTTAAAAACAGAATAAAAATAATATTATGTAACATAAGACTAATTTAATAATAATAAAAAAGAAGTTAATTGAATCATCCATTAATGTCTAATATAGCTAAAACATTTGAAAGGATTTTATACAACAGAATTCTTGATTTTGTTAAAAAAATAATATAATATATGAGCATCAATTTGGCTTTATAAAAAAATAGGTACAAAGAAGGCTTTAAATTACTTAACAAATATTTTATACAGTAACTTGGATCACAGTCAACCAAAGATTGTAACTTTTTGGCTTTGGCGAAAGCTTTCGATACTGTCAACCATTAAATATTACTAGATAAACTTTATTGTATTGGAATTCGAGGACAGGCGTTGGATTTACTTTCCAGTTATCTTAATAATATATTCGTATATAACATGAAATAGTTAAAATAAAAGACAATGAAAGTGATAGCATGTGATTGAAATAGTGTTCCACAATGTATCATCCTAGGACTACTACTTTTTATACTCTATATTAATGATATCTTGAAAGAAATTCCCACAGAAACCATATTGTCTTATACGGATGCCACTACAGTTATAGCTACGGTTGATACCTTGAGTGAAGCTTAAGGAATCGTTAACGAGTACCTATTACTAATTGATAAGTGGTTAGTCACTAACAAACTATCAGTAAACTTTGATAAAACTGTATATATGACTTTTGATTATTATTCCGATAGTGTGCCAGAGCAAATAGATGTAAAAATCAAGGATAAAAAATTAAACAGAGTTGGGATCTGGAAGTCCATTATAGAATATATATATATATATATATATATATATATATATATATATATATATATATATATATATATATATATATATATATATTATTCTCTTGAGTGAATAGCATCCTTATTAAAATTTTAATATATATATATTCTATAAATCTATCTGGTTTAAATAAATAAATAAATTCACTCGACTCATCACAGTAGAATATGAGCGATATAGATTATTATGCTATATAATAATATTATTAATAACTAATAATAGTATTTTTTATTCTCTTGAGTGAATAGCATCCTTATTAAAATTTTAATAATTACCTCTTCGTCATCTAAGTCATAAGCACCTGCACATTGATCAGCTGGTAATATTTGTGGTGCAGGCTGATTGTTGCTAACATTGCCACCCCGACAATTTCATCGTTGACCCCTCCTCTTCCATTGTTCACAAGGTAATCCTGAAAAATTTATAGTATAATTTATAACCACTAAATAAGTAGAAACAGTTACATAAAATATGTAATATAAATTTACATCTTTCTTACTTTTTTTACAGAAACTCAAAAAGATTCCCTGACATTTCCATGACTTTTCGATACAAAATCAAATTCCCATATATATATACTTACTGGTTTTCCAGGTTTCCAGAAAGCGTGGCAAGGCTGTTTCTAATTAAATTCATAAGTTTTTTTCGCATATGTTAGTTAAAAGCGACCATTATAAAAGTTCATAACCTAATTTTTTTTAGTTTTTTATATTTCGAAATATCTATATATATATATATATATATATATATATATATATATATATATATATATATATATATATATATATATATATATATATATATATATATATATATATATATATATATATATATGTGTGCCTGCAGAAAGTGCAGTTTGCAGACGACAACCACAAAATCTTCTAACCTATTATCAAAATCAAATGTTGCAGGATGAAGGACGCGTTTGTGTCATTTGTATTATTAAAATAAATCGGGTTTTTACGTGATTTGTTTTTATTACGTGATGAAATCTCTGTACAACGATTTCGAAAAATATCGTACGTCCGAAAAAGTGGCAAGACGGTCATGTGGAATAAAATTATTGCAATCCCAAGTGTAGTTGGAAATAGCTGCAGTTTTACATGGTAAGAGAGAAGATAAAGAAAAAGACTAACAGTGAATTCCGTCGAAAGAGATGAAGAACGCACAACATTCAGGAGTACTGGATAAGGTATTACCATCGCTCCATTTCTGCAGGAGGCTACACCAGAAGTTGTACCGAGACCATTTCCTTGACAGAATCTAAATCATCAAGGATACACAACGTCTTCTGTTGCAGCAAAAATCGTGGCAAAGTATGGATTTAAAGAGGGTCAGGAACTTGGAAAGAAATAGCAGGGAATGTCTAGCATTGCAAGTAAAGAAGACTAGTAAAAGAAGAGGTAGAATAGTATAGTACACAAAAAGGAACAATTAAGGACGTCTTCTCTGCCTTTGAGTATGTTGCCGCCTTGAAACTCACAAGGAATAAACAAGATAAAACGAGCATTACTGAAATAATGAAGTCATCAAGTAAAGTTGTTTTGCTCAGAAATATGGTTGCAATTTCTTTGGTGCCACGCTTATAGGTAAAGTCATTGTTAAAATGCATATACAGCAATTAGCTGTGATAATTGCATTCAACGAAGAATTATCATCAGAAGGGTCATTTTAATGAAATTACAAAACTATAATTAATCAAATGTTTGCAAGCTCAGGTTTATAGTTACATTAAAAAAAAATTTTACACCCAGCGTTGACTTGATACCTGAATAAAACATGAGAATATTATAAGGTTCTTTCAAAGGAATTTTTTTAAAATTTATTTTAAGTGAACTTTTATAATCAAATAGGGCTATGTAATGGTTTAGGTAAAATTGCAAAAGATTACTTCAAGTAGTTTAAAAGAAAATGGAGTCAATGAAACTTTCAAGTTACCCATACACAAACATTTATTTATTTGAAAGTAACACATAATATACTCATGTTCTATCCAGATTTAAAGTCAACGCTGGCTCAGAAGGGTCATTTTAATGAAATTATAAAACTATAATTAATCAAATGTTTGCAAGCTCAGGTTTATAATTATATTAAAAAGACTCTTTTCACTCAGCGTTGACTTGATATCTGAATAAAACATAAGAATATTATAAGATTCTTTCGAAAAAAATTTTTTTAAATTTATTTTAAGTGAATTTTTATAATCAAATAAGGCTACATAATGGTTTAGGTAAAATTGCAAAAGATTACTTCAAGTAGTTTAAAAGAAAATGGAGTCAATGAAACTTTCAAGTTACCAATACACAAACACTTATTTATTTGAAAGTAACACATAATATACTCATGTTCTATCCAGATATAAAGTCAACAGTAGAGAATACCCCCCTATGGCGAGACGGTGACGTCACGCGGTGGCGCCGTAGGCGGAGCCAAGTCTATGGCATATACTCCCGCCACGTAAGGCTGTCTCTCTCGCGCCCATGTGATAATGGGTATGGAGACCCCACTCGCGTCCTGACAGATTGTCTGTCTCTGTCATACGCAAGGGATGGGTGTCTATGGCGTTCCCCACCCTTACTCAGACGGTGTCTCTCTCGCACTCATGCGTGGGGTGTGTTATGGCGTGCGTTCTCTCTTGCACTTGTGTGGGTCTCCCTCTCTCTCGCACTCATAAGGCACTATGTTAAAAAGCGGGCTCTCTCTCTCTCCCTCGCACTCGTACAGGGTATGGTATGGCGTGTGCTCTCTCTAGCGCACGCGGCGGGTGGAAGCCAGAGCAGTCGATGGCGTAGTCTCCCTCTCTCTCGCACTCCTGCGGCACTATTCTATAGTGAGGGCTCTCTCTCTCTCTCTCTCTCTCTCTCTCTCTCTCTCTCTCTCTCTTGCACTTGTGTGGGAGACAGGCAGTGGTGCCGATGGCGTAGTTTCTCTCTCCCTCGCACTCGTACAGGATATGGTACGGCGTGTGCTATCTCTAGCGCACGCGGCTGGTGGAAGCCGGAGCACTCGATGGCGTAGTCTCCCTCTCTCTCTAGCACTCATATGGCACTATTCTATAGCGAGGGCTCTCTCTCTCTCTCTTGCACTTGTGCGGGAGGCAGGATGTGGTGCTGATGGCGTAGTTTTTCTCTCTCTCTCTCTCTAATGCATGCACTCGTGGGGATAGGGAATATAGCGTGAACGCGTTCTTTCTCTCTCTCTCTCTCGCCCTCTCCTCTCTCTCTCTCTCTTTCTCTCTCTTACGCTGACACAAAAATCTGGTTGGTTGTTATATAATCCACATCTGGAGATAATGTGTGCCGCTAATACAGGTATACGGAGAAACTGTTGGCGAAAGAGAGAGAGAGAGAGAGAGAGAGAGAGAGAGAGAATAATTATGAAAATCTCTTTGTTATTTGTAGATTTAGGGAAATAGAGATAAGAGGACCCCTTTATTTATAATCCAACATGTGTGCTTCCACTTTCGGAGGGTGTTTATTTAGAAATACAGTTAGGTATTATTTTTATTTTTATTGAAATAACAAATATTGAAATGTTATTTTATTATGTTTTTAAAGTATCATAAATTTTTCATAAATGTTATTGTAGGTGTATGAAAGGAAAAAAGGAGTAGACGAAGGAAGTAGGGAAGAAAAATAATCAAATTTTGTGTACAAAAAAATATTTATTCATATTATTATTATTTTTACGAATCATCATTTCCAAAAGTACATTTTCGTTGAACATGATTGAATGCAAAAGCCGTTGCCTATTACAGTTTTCTCTAACGCGTGTGATAATATATTACATTTTTGTGTTTTCTTTTTAAAATTCTTAACTAATTTTTTAAAATAATATAAAACTACTGTATCATTGTCTTTTAAGTTATTGTTGAATAATAAACAAAATCCGTTAAGAGAATCAAATTTACACATGTAATAAAGAAATACGACACAGTAATAGCCGCATACAATTGAATTGGTCTGTTGTAGGCACTTGGTATTCCATTTATAATGCACGCTGTTTCTGCGTATAGCATTTCGGTGATATGGCGATATGGGGGGCAGACCGTAACTGTCGAAAAACGTACCTGCCCCTGCTTTGTTGATATATATGGCTACCCAATGTCTACCTGGTCGCCAGCTCTCATCCGTATTAATTACCAAAGCCGCAGGTTTAGCGAACCGTCTGGGGATATGATCAGCGGGGCAAACACCCACTGTGGCTGCCGGTAACGATCGAATCGCTTGAAGTATCTGGCACGTGTTCATCGTGCTTCTTTATTTCTCCGCAGATCGTAGGTTTTTCTCCTCCTTCTTTTTCCTCTTCTTCTTCTAACGCTACTTCCGCTGATTTATCATCACCCCGCACTGTCACAATGGAATCGTTTTGCGCAGATATGTGATCCTCGTCGATGACGTACTCTCTTTCTGTACCTATACTCGATAACGATTGAACCTCATCGTTGTCGTCGTCGTCGTCGTCGTCGTCGTCGTTGTCGAGCTCGTCCTCGTCTGAATGGTGTGCAACTGTTTTGCGAAATTCGGTAGCGTAAATTTCCAACATTTCCTGCATCTCATCCTCTTCTTCGGCTCTCTCGATTACTTTGCGTGGGAGTGGATTTACGGCTTTTTTGGTCGAGTGTTTGAATTTTTCTTTGATTTCTTGCAGCCAGGTTTTAATCAAAGCAGCTTTATGTAACGCACAATTTCGCCGTATATTTAACTTTGATTTGTGATACACACATCCTGATGAAATAATGTCTTTAAAAGTGTAATCGAGCGACGAAAAACTTGGACCACAGTATTTTTCCACATTGATTACTTTACGGCCGAGTAGTTCCGTTAAATATTCTTCTTTTGTATTTCCGAGAACATAAATTTTCGAAGCATTTTTCACAAATGCTTTTAAATTGTCTTGAACATGTTTCATTGATGTATCTCCTTCAAACCACTCTATTCCATGCACAAATGCAACAAACGCTGTTGAGTTGAGAAAATTCGTGGGGCGGCTTCACAAGCCAGTGAGCATATGCCTCTCCATTCAGCGTTATGATACCCACCTCTTTTGGGTAAAATTTATAATTCTTATCAAATGAAGGTTGAATGTCTATAACAAGTTCCATTTTTTTTAAATTTAAGTAGTTAAAATTACACACGCACACAGTCAAAAAATAATTTTTAAACTAACCAGATATTTAGCGATGTGTGCTGGTCTGGGTAAGAATGACTTTTGAGTGTCGTAGCAGCAGTGCACGGCTTTTTGTAAGAAAATCCACGCCCACTTTTTTGTATTTTTACCCCTTCTTTGACTTTGACTTTTCAGACTCCGCCTAAGCCCTACGAGTTGTAGTCTACTATGATTTGACGCGATGAATCTATTTCTAATACATTATCATATTCAGCGTAAATAACGCAATTTCTCGTTCTCGAGAGAGCTGTTTCAAATCGTACTTCCACTCGTATAGATCCGTGGCGTACAAGATTCCAATGATCGGAATAATTTGCTGATAAATCCGGTGTAAGGTCGAATGCGAAAAGACAATATCCATCTGGATAGTCGTTACGACTAATCTCATTACCCTCATTACCGAAATGTATTCCGGATCCCGAGAACAAAGTGTGATAAGCGTCAACGTATAATTTACTTGAACCGGTAAAGGTTGGCTGTAGAGGTCTACTCGGTACTGTGACCCCGTCAACATATAGAGATAGAAAATTAATTGAAAAATGTTCAAAATTGAAAGGGTTCAAAGTACGATCACCGTTAAATGCTCTATTATCCACAAAACCGAGCACTATTCTTTTAGGTAGTTGCCCCAAAATAACGTTATCGAGCGTGTCTCCTAATATACCGCTCGGCATAGTCAATGACTTAATTTCAACACGCTTAAGAGGATATTTAGCGGTTGTCTTGGCGAGTGCGTTTGCGTGTGCTAATAAAATGTTGGGGCTTATTTTCACGCGTCGGACAAGTAATGTTGCCTCTACGATATGAATATAAAATTTTCCGGCGGTCGATGTATCCATGAGACAAAAAACATCTTTCGATCGCACAAGCCTAAGGCGTAGTTCAACTCCATTTAAAAGGTGTCGATCTTGGTGAAAGATATCGCCATGTATTTTCCCTTGGAGATCTACAGTTTTGGCTGCGTATGTATGCTTAGCTTTTCTTCCGACGACGTGTGCTGCCCTTTCTTTTCCTCTTAATTATACCGCCTGTGCGACGACGTTTTTTCTTATTACCACTACGTGTAGAGCGTGCTTTCTTCCTCTTGCCGCTAGTTACTGTTTTACTTTTCCTCCTTCTCTTTCTTTTCTTAAATGGGATCAACGCTGATACGATGCGATCGCTTGAATGTCGTTTCAAAGACTGTAAAGCATTATTGAATGCTACAGTCTTATAACCAGATCCAGTCATTAACATTTCGTTGAGTTTATTTTTAGCCTTATCTGTTAAATTATTACGTGTCCGCTCAGACGATTTTTAAACGACTCTTTCAAAGTAACGTTGTTTCCTAAATCATCCAATACGTTGATGCCACCGCGCAAAGCTTCTTTGCCGACTGCTCTTGAGAAAAGGGGTAATATTGACCTAGCCAAACCAGCGAAAAAACTGCCAAGACCTGAGCCGCGTTGCCAGCGAGAACCAATATAAACATTGCGCACTCCACCCCCTCCACTACCGCCGATTTGATTTTCGTAATATGTGATATAATGACTCATATTGTTGTAGAACTAAAGAACCCTTTTAAAATGAAGCGTTAGGGTCAATGTCCCATACGCGAATGCTATCGAATTTCCTGTAGCATCTCTTATATCGATTACGATATTGTGAAAAGAGTTTTTTATCAGAGGTATGTATTTTATAGGTGCAAAATGCTTGACTACTGTGGCCCCGAATTTATAATTGGCGTTATCGAGCGAGACAATTCGTACAAGCGAAGCTTGTGTATCACCGACTGTGTAGGGCTCGCAAACATCTGAGTAAATAAAGAGATGCTCAGGTATAGCACGTGCTAAGCAAGCCGGCCTGTCTCCGATCAGAGAAATATGCCGCTCGTTAACCATGAATTGTACAGTGGAAAGATCTACGTCATTTGTACTCGAGTCCCCCCTCTTAACAGGTATCTTATTCATAAATGCTGAGCCGACACGGTAGGCGCCGTTGCTGTCTGTGGTGGTTGAGCCGTCGGCCTCCGTTGGGTTTACGACACCCGGGTCGAAGCCTAATATTCTTCCTATTTTCTCGTCTATCTGCGTGAAATGTGTGAACCCGCATCCGGTCTCTGTACTACAAACACGTTTAAGTTTATAATATCCCTGTGCTCGAGCCGAGGGCACGAAGCGTTGATGCTTTTGCATTAAAGCACTTGAATTATTCACACATTCTACAAAGTCTTCGATATTTTTAAATATACCATAAGGAATTTTGTGGAGTTCGTTGACGTTCTGTGTCTTCTGTAAAATGTCTTGGCTAGTATAAAACTTATAATTTGTTTCATTTCCATGACGTGTTACATGTGGTATGGTACAGGGAATATGAATTTCGGATAGACCTACGCACCATTCTCCGCTTAGTCTGATTTCACGAGGTAGTTGTGTAGTAAAACATGTAGTAGTGTTATTAGCAAAGTAACGCATACTACTGTTGCTCGCTAGTACGAGATAAAATTCGTAATTATTCATGATTATTATATAGATACAAGTTCAGATTGCCGTATCCAGGAATTAAATTTATCGGGGTAGCCAATCCACTTAACAAGCACTTCTATTTTCTTGCCGCGTCCTCATGTACTTATGACGCGCTCAATTTTATAAGTATTTTGGCTCACGCGTTTTTTTCCTACTAAACCGAGTTCCTCGGTGTAAAAGAAACCTTCGATTTTTTCTCCTTCAAGATCTTGTAACTCATAAGTATAAATATTTTGTCTATTCGAGACTCGTGAAACTTTAAAAACTTCTTCACTCCAGCCTGACACAAACCCTTTCTCGAATGTGTGTTTAGCACGACTGATACGCACGTGGTCGCCAGCTTTGTATTTAGAGGGTTTCAATGGATTGAAATTTCTATTTTTCTTATCGTTGCGTAACCAGGATTTTTCGAGATTTGAGCGCGCTATTGATACGTTGCGTATAGTCACAGAGGCCGGAGTCATCTTTATACTAGTGTGCGATGTATGATTGTAGCTGCGAACGAGATCCTGCAAAACATCCACGTAGCGATGGGTATTTCTGTACGTAAAGTATCGCCAGATGCGCTCCTTTAACGTTCTGTTAAATCTTTCTACCACAGCTGCTTTTACATCGGGGTTCGGTGCTACGCCAAAATAAATGTGTTTTCTCTTTAAATACCTTTGAAAACTATCACATACAAACTCACGACCACGGTCTGTCTGTAGGTACACCGGTTTACGGCCGCTCGCCCGAGACAAGACGGCGTCAAACGCGTTAACAACGTTCACACCGCTCTTATTCTTAATTGGCTGTACCCATGCAAACTTTGAGAAAACATCGATTGACACTAATAAGTAGCAATACCCGTCATTATGAGATTTTAGGGCTTGTACATCAACCAGGTCGAGTTCCCACAATGCGTCAATCATCTGTACGTTATAATGTAATCTAGGGAATTTCTTACGTATTGGTTTATGTAGTGTATAGGCATCTTGATTACTTAACCATTCGTGAATTCGTTTAGGTGGATCTTTTTTATTTATTCGTAAAAGTTTTCTAGCGCCAGCGAAACTTGCTTCGTGTGCTGCATTAAAGTACTGTTTTTCATATTTCCTACTCATACTGTATTCATTTTATAAATTGATAGAGAGCCAACAACCTCCACCTCGTCCCTCTTGATTACCGGTTTTAATCGATGGTGTAGACATTGGCGTTTTAGTAGTTAAATTTCGAAAATTCTGTGTCTTTGCTTTGGCCACATTTCTAGCTCGCGTAGAAATTTTACGTCTTTTACCTGTATTTTGTGTACTGGTGCCCTCAGTGTCACTGTTTGAACTGTTTGAGCGCTGGGATATGAATTGCTTTGTCGGGGTGACGAAGGACCCCTCTTCGACCCAAAAATCTTTATTGTATATAAACTCGCGCGGTACGTTTGCGGCGTATAGAAGAGCTGCAAACTGATCTCTACCGACTGCACTAAAATTTCTTCTCTTTCGTAAAGCGTCATTCACGAGATCGATAATACTCGATTTTTTTATAATGTTTCCATTAATCGAAACTACACCATTTTTATCCCAATTCAAACGATCTCCGATATTAAGTTTTAAATAATCCAGCATTCGTTGCGCTTTAACGGCATACTTTTTCGGCACACTAGATAAAACCTTTGTCGTCGATAAAGAATCAGCATCAGAGCTCTCGTTTTGTGAGAAAACAGTGTTTGGAAAATCTAAAGTTTTTATTCGTGATTTATGTATAAAAAATAAATATCTTTGTAGCGCTTGCAGAAAACTTTTCCTTTTTTCGCGATCGTCATTGAAATTATTTGAATTTAAAATTCCAGTCATTTCCTCGTCTAGTCTGTAAAATTCATCACCAGGGGTTTTTACACTATCTAGTTTCGAGATATTTTATTTCTCGGGTGCTGAGTCAATAGAGGCTGCTGTAGTGTTCTTACGTCCATAATCTTTCCGACCATCTCCCTCTTGAGTACTTGTAAAAGATCTTGGGTATGTTTGAGAATCGACTGCGTAGTTGGTGCCGCAGTCGTCGCCCCCACCGCTGCCTCTGTCTAATGCATTTTCGGGGATGATTATCATCTTGTGCGCATGCTCCATGATTTTCTGATGCTAATTATAAATGAATATGTCCGTTAACGCACACACCCACACACACACACACACACACACACCCAGTAGTACACGTAAGAATACCTATAATAAGGGTGTATCGAGAACTTTTGATAAGAATGAGCCGATTACTGGCATTAACACGTATGGAATGAAACTACCACCGCTTTGAAGTAAAATGCGTTTCTTTCTTTTCCAACCAGCTGTAGTATTTTTCAGTTTTCGTTTACTCATATGTATTTCACCACCTACGTCACTGCCACATTTTCTTGCTGTTTTTACCCGCACCAGCTTTTTAGCATTGAGTTTATCGATAAGTTTTCTCAAAATGTGCTTATGCTTGGAAAGTTTTTTCTTTTCTTGTGTTTTTAACGCGACACTACCTTTTAAAATATTCAAAGCACACTCGCATATACAGCGCACGAGATTTTTATCAGCCGTTCGTAAGAGAATCTTGAGTTGTTTTACATCGACGTGACAGAGTGCATGCAACACGGCAATACACTTTTTCGTAAAGTGTTTCGGTAAATTAAATTTTATATTTCCCGAACAGCCGCAACTTGACGAACAGTCCGGTGAAGACTGAGGCTGTGTGGATGTTGCCTGCTCCATTTCGATTTATAAACTGAATACTTATCGTGATTACCGCCACTTTTTCTTGGGAACGTACGCGTAATGTCGATCATCATCAGGAAAAATACATGCACGAAAACGCAGATTATCGGGTGTGTTTTGTTTAAGGTCGATAAACAAATAAGAGAAACTCTGTTTTGTTGCATCAAAGTACACCTCTTGAAGAAATTTAGGGTCTTCGGGGTAAATTTGACGAGCGAGATAAAAAATTTGTGCGCGATCGCGAGGATTTTTGAAGAGAACTAAATAATTCGCGTTTAGTGAAATATCTCTCTGACCTTTGTGAAAAATATTTTGAGTGATAAAAATGACGCTGATATTTTTATGGTGGCTGCCTTTAGTAAAGAGATCCACGATTGTATTATTTGAGGATTCTCTCATGAGATCATCGATTATGATTAATTTTTTGCGTGAATTATCTCGCGAGTAATCTGCCGGATCTGGTAAACCCTCGTGAAACTCAATTTTACAGTATGCTGGTTTAAAATTGCGTTCGTATGCCTCTTGCCACTCGCCGTAATACAAAAGAATTCTATCAAACCGTACGTCGCACATACGATCGAGATGTTGCAGTAGGCGCGTGACAAAGAATGTCTTTTCGCAGAAAGTCGGCCCACTAGCGATCATAGTGAATGAATGATGAAACCGTATATCCATGATTTATGTCAACAATCACCGTGTTCTTGATGCAGGAAAAAGAAAGCATGTACATGCATGTACGATAAACGACTGTTTGACACTGAACATCGTATGTTAGAGTTTCAAATTTAATTGTATGAAAAAAAAAAAAAGAAAATTAAAACATCGAAAATTTTGTCTGCTAATGCACGCTTATCACCGCGGCGGGGTTGGCCACGCGGCGCGGCGCGGCGCGGTCGACACACGCGACGAATCAGCTTGTTCAGCGTGTGTCGTTCGATTCCGCTAATCAGCATGCGGAGGGCAGGCGCGCTAAATCAGCTTATGCGCCGCCCTCGCTGACCGTCGCAGCCGCAGTGGTAGCTAAACTAGCACTCGCTACTCTTTGTAAAGATTTTGTAAAAGAATAAAATCAAGCGCAAAAATTGTAATTTTCATTTTTACTTTTAAACTTAAGGAAAATGAAAAGAAAGTTTTTATTTTTTACAATGCACAGATAATAAAAGGAGAAGGGGAAATTTTTTTTACAACATTTTTTATTTTTATTCTGTTGAAAAAGATTACATTTTTGTTAATTTACAAATACATGGATGTAAACATTAAATACATTTTAATTTTTTTTCTTTTACGCTTTCGTGTATCGCGATAAAACGCTAGACGGGTGCGAATTGTTTCGAAATTAAACGAAACTGATTCGTTCAATTGACAATAGATTAAAACAGAATCGTTAAGGGCAATACTTTCAAAATTGTTTAGATGACGAGTACATTAATACTCATCGCCCAAACATCTTTGAAAATATTGCCCTTAACGATTCTGTTTTAACGTACTATCAATTTAACGAACTAGTCGCGCTTAATCGAAACAATAAGCAACCATCTAGCGTTTTTGGCGCAATAAATTTACTAACTCGATATATACATATTTACATCTTTTTTTCCGTTTTTATTTCTACATAGCGTATATATTTTAAAACTGTTTATTTTTAAATATATAAAATTCAAACACTATTTTTTATTTTCTTAAAACTGTGGAATTCAATTTTTTTTTTTTAATATTCACTAATTATTCGTCAAACATTTCTTTACGAATTTTTTCGCGAATAAACATCAAATGAAACGCAATCAGTTCTTCGAACACAACCCTGAAATAGCTATCGGTAAAGTCCACTGGTAAAGTTTGTTTAACTTTATGATAAAGCAATTCGACCGATGACACGTCGTTGACAAATTTGCTGAATTCAGTTTCGCTGCACACCAAGTTTTTTCTCTCAGCTTCGGATGAAAAACGCTCTTGAAGAATATTACGTATATACTCTTTCAGGAATGCTGCACAGGCGTCAATGTTTTTTTCATGTTCTTGAAGACGTGTAATTTGAGCATTGACACATTTACTCACAGTTTTGACGCCATCGAATGTAACTTGTTGCATCACTATGGAAGGTAGGTATAATTTAATTTTTTTATTTTCCTTGTCGTCATCATCGCACGATTGCTTGTACGTGGATATTTCTTCAAACGAACGAGGACGTTGCTCCAGTAAAAATGACTTTGCTCCATAAGATGTTGTGAAGAAGACTTCGTAATTTTCTAAAGTCAAAGTACGCTGTCCACCATATTTTTCGTAATACTGATAATCATCGATAAAGTAATTCGTAATCAAATCAAAATGTTCTTGTAGTAGACCCCACACATTTGTATTTATATTCAATTCACGTTGAATTGCCTTAGCGCCGCCGGCGTTTATGAATTTCAAAACAATTTCATACTTTAATGCTGCACTATCACTCGATACACTGTCTTTTGTTAACTCAAAACCCACAATTAAGCGTTTCGTGTTTGATGCGTTTAAAGCATAGCAGGTAGCAAGAATGCTATTAGGGAGTTTTAAGCCTCCACTAGACCGTTTACTGGCATTACAACGAGCCGACGACTCTCTCTCTACCTGAGCTTGAGCCATTGTTAAAAGGATTTATGTATATTGTACTAATGAAATTATACTCAGTACGCACTTGCAAATGGAATGCACAAGTGAAAACTATTTGACGAATATTCGACTGCTTCATTCCTTTTAAACCCTTTAACCACGCCTTCTACGTCTCCCACCTCCTAATACACGACCACACGCATACACACACACACACACACACACACACACACACACACACACACTTCCGCATTCAAAACTGTTCTAATTTGTAAAAGAAGATGATAGATAGTAGTGGTGGTGGTAGCATTGGTGATGTAGTGGTAAGGTTTCTCGAAATTCTATTTTAAGGAATCACCGTTACATATTTCCGGTCTCGATAACCAATGTTATTATAAGCATTGAATGTTTATTTCTCTCATCCTCTCTACCTCTCACCCTCTTTCATTCACTCCCTCGCTTACATGCTCTCTCTCTCTCTCTCTCTCTTTCTCTCTCTCTCTCTCTCTCTCTCTCTCACTCGTTCTCGCTTCTCGATAGTTTATTATCGCAGGATTATAGTTTACGTAAGATCCAGAGATAGTTTAAAGACCCACCACCTCCAACACCGCCACCACCACCACCACCACTGCTACCATGAAAACAACTTCGTTATCGCTTTTGCTACCAGCCTTCCTTTAGAAGTAGTTAATGAGTCTTGTGAGTTTCCGAGGAGCTAGCAGTTTCTTTCCCAACTTTTTCGCGTAAACATCTCACTCGTTCGATCATCTTTTTCTTTTTTTCGTCTGTCTTCATTTTACACAAGCGTTTTGAATTAAAATGGTGGTTACACGCGAGCAAAGTGGCGCTCTACGCAACAGCGTATTAGCTACGGATATTAGGGTCAACGCCTTAACTAACACGCCTCTAGTTGGTACGCGCTTAATTAGACGGAGAATCGGAATACGTAATATGTCGTACGATCAACTTCGAGATGAGCTACGACGATTATTACGACTTATCACGTGTCGCGATATAGCTCTTCTTTACCAGAGAAGCTACCGTATGTCCGCTGCTGCGACCCTTTTGCAGGGGAAATTATAATTCGTCGCGGATTACGTGCAGCACCGCGTATGGCACGTTTAATTCAAGATTATGACGCTGAAATCGGTATGCGGCAGTGAAAGTGTTTGTTAAATTAAATTGTGAAAAGTGAATTATGTATATTGAAAATGTGTTTTTTTCAGCGCGATTGCGGCTTTTCCAGGATGTCGATAATAATACCAGACACGAATTGAATCAGAATCCGAATGTCGATGAAAATGTGCGCACTCCTACACCACCACCACCACCACCACCACCACCGCCAGTACTACAACGACGCGCTGCTTATCGCCGGAGATCGCTTCCAACGAGTTCTGGTTGGATCGCAGCAGGGGCTCATAGAACGCTCTCCATCGTTAGCGATACATCGTCGGAAATATCGACAAATAGCCAAGTAAACGATCACGAGGAGCAGGGGGAGCGAGCATCGGTCAACTCGGATGCAACCACACATTACGAAGGACATATTATCATGGACGTAGATGAGGAGTTGGACTCGGGGACTGAGAGAGCCGCGGGAGAAGAGGAAGAACCAGCTCCGGCGCAACGTGTGATGAGAGTGCCGTTTGACCCGGCACCACTACTATCAACATCCAGTACGGCGCGGAATAACATGTTCCGATTAATGGATGATAATGACGAACCGTTCGCGACACATCGAGCGAATACGTTATACGATTTTTATAACCGTCCGCATTATCCGGGATTCGACACCACCACATTTACTAATACGTATGGTGAACACCAACGCAGTTATTTTGATCAAGAGAATCCAATCCATAATTTTAATAATAATGGTAAGTAATGGTAAATAAGTTTTTTTCATATTCTAAAATGCGAGCGCTATATATTTTTTAATTTTCATCTAGATATCCTTTAAATTGAAGAGGGTTATCCAAACTCGCCCTACAATGGCTTAATGCCTAGGAATTATTTACCAGTTGTATGGGCTCCGCGAGCGGGAGAGCGACGTTGGCTACAGGATATGTGGTTAACGCACGCTGAAACTACAAATTCTATTTTTCGCGTCGATCTGATTGAATTGCTTGATTTGTTATCTCGCGTTAGCGAAAGTTTCCGAGGCTTGCCGGAGCCATGATTTATTTTTTAAATCATAGACATCTTTTTTTAAATAACTTTAAATTAAACTACAAATTCTCGTTTTTTTCTTTTTGTCAGATCACGGCGTTCGGCACGTCAATGCATTAACACGATTGCAGGAGCTCTACAATTCCGATTCCGAAAGCGAATTCGAAGAAGTGACCAACTACGATACCGCGGTTAGCCAGCGTGAAATACCAGTTCAAGTAGGCGGCGGCGGTGAAGACACGCGTCGAAATTATGTAATAGTAGTGCACGAATCCTCTAACTCACGTCATTTCGGCATGCGAGGCGAGCACCTAATTATAAAATTAACCACACCGCCACCGAATAACGATCCAGTCGAATGGTTGCGCGAGAGTATAAAACA
Organism: Gastracanthus pulcherrimus; assembly: GCA_949152435.1. NCBI lineage: Eukaryota > Metazoa > Arthropoda > Insecta > Hymenoptera > Pteromalidae > Gastracanthus > Gastracanthus pulcherrimus. Next base: position 94,151,248 of record OX424573.1, on the reverse strand, counting down.
AATTCATAATTATATTGTAACAAAGGCTGAAAGCCAAACCGATTATATAGCTGCGTATGTCTCGAGCGATCATTTCGTGCGTGGGCCGGGTTGGATGCGATTAAAGTTTGTTAAAGATTTTGCGTATACAGACCTTTGCGATGTTATATTCGAAATCTCACAAAGCGCGCGCGATTTTGATATTAAAAAAAACGAATTAATTATTGATTTTAATATTATTAAAGGTATAACAGGGGGAAAAAGAGGCAGTAAAACATTAACTAAAGACACGGCAAAAAGTAAGCGATCTATCGTCACCATACAAAATGACGATAATCTTTGTTTACCGAGGGCTTTAGCTGTTGACATGGCCTACCTGTTATATCAATCGGATACGCAAAATGAAAATTATTCAAAAAATTGGCGATTAGTTTGCGACAGCCGACGAGGAGCCCAGAAATTATATGCTCTCGATATTTTGAAAGCAGCCAATATAAACATTGAAAATATACCACAGGAAGGTACTCGTAGTAGCTTGGAACATATTAGCCTTTTTCAAAATTATCCTGCGCAAAGTAAAGTTGCAATAATTATACGTAAAAATGAAAAATTTGGTTCTGGAAGGGGGAGGTATTGTATGACGGCCGCGAGTCCGAATTGCTTTTAAACGACTCCACTATCAGTGAAATAAACTTATTATATTTCGAAGGTCCACCGGGACATTTTGCGTTTATTAAATCAGTGCAGCAAGCTGGAGGGTTTTCAAATTTTTGCGATGTATGCAACAAATCTTACCAGTGGAAAGATTTACATAAATGTAAAGCAACTTGTCCCAGCTGTTACGCACAACCTGCTTGTATTCCTGTAAATCCTAAAATTAAATGCCATTCGTGTAACAGACACTTTGTGAATCAAACTTGTTACGAAAAACATTTAATAGTCGGAAGTTACTCGAAAGAGAGAAGCGTGTGCATTGCAGTTCAGAATTGTTCAATTTGTAAAAAAAAAGTTACCAAAAAATGTTCTAATAACCAGCATAAATGTGGTACATTTTATTGTAATCGTTGTCTTATTAAACACGGTTACAATGAAATGTGTTTTATAAAACCGATAGTACGTAAAATACCGACTGCCGATGTGGTAAATAATACAGAAACTAAAAAACCCGAAAATCGATTTATATTTTATGATTTCGAGACTCGTCAAGATGAAAAGTACGATGGCGATAATTCGCGTAATGTCCATATTGTAAATCTTTGCGTTGCCCAACAAGTCTGCGACTTCTGCATTAATGTAGAAAACGGTCAGCGTTGTGATTTTTGTTACGTGCGTGAATATATTTTTGATAAGGAACCTGTAAAACAATTCATCGAATTAGCTATAAGAGAAAACACCTGTTTCAAACAAACAATTTGTATCGCACATAATTCGAAAGCTTTCGACGCGCATTTTATACTAAAACAAATTCTTTCTAGTAACATGAACGTCTTGCCCAAAGTTATAATGAACGGTCGAAATATTGTTCTTATGTCTATTCATAAGACAAAATTTATCGATGGTTTGAATTATTTTAATATGAAACTCAGTGCGTTGCCGAAAGCTTTCGGATTACCTTCAAACAAAAAATCATAATTGCGCTTTACCTGCTCCGGAAAACTATGCGCCTAATTATATGAGCACAGATGAGCGGAAATCGTTTTTTAAATGGTACAACGAAAACGTTGCAGCTGGTACAACATTTAATTTAAAAAGCGATTTAATCAGCTATTGCCAAATGGATGTTGACATACTGCGTCGAGCATGTACTGTTTTTAGAAATATATTCATTGAAAAAGGCAACATACGAGTATGTCCATTCACCCAATCGACAACAATAGCGTCAGCATGCTCGCGTATTTATAGGCAAAAGTTTTTGAAAGAAAAAACCATCGGTCTTATTCCCACGAAGGGGTATAGATTAGCCGATAATCACTCTAGAAAATCAATTGAGTGGTTGCTATGGCGTGAATATGAACTCGGGAAAAAATCATTCACGCCTCTAGGTCTCGAGAGTACGTGTTGAATGAGGGATTTAAGGTCGATGGCTTTTTAGAGGTCTCTAAAGACCAGTCGACATCCGCGACATTCAAAGGCACCGTCTTCGAATTTCAAGGATGTTACGTACATGGTTGTCCATCTTGCTTCAAGGAAAATTACGACACGCAAACATCGTTCGGTCGCCCAATGCATGAGTGTCATAAAAAAACTCTCGAAAAATTACAGGAAATTCGAGATTTGGGGTATAAAGTGGAGACGATTTGGGAGTGTGAGTTTGAACGTATGAAAATCTCGCAACCACAAATTTTAAATGTTTTAAAAGATCACCCGCTTTTATCAAAAATTAAATTAGATCTACGTGACGCTTTTTTCGGTGGGCGAACAGAAAACTTTGTGACATCATATATTGCACAGCATGGAGAGAAAATCAGATATACGGATATATGCTCTTTATATCCATATATCTGTAAAACTGGTAAATTTCCCCTCGGACACCCAGAAATTTTTATAAAATCTGAATGCCTAAAACTAACCAGTAAAAATTATGAAAATTTTCATAAAGTCAATGGACTTGTGAAATGTAAAATCTTGCCTCCACGGAATTTATACATCCCCGTATTGCCCGTTAAAATGAGATGTAAATTACTTTTTCCGCTTTGCCGAACGTGTTGTGAGACAGAGAATTTTGAAGAGTGTACCCATGAAAATCTAAATATGCGTGCACTCGACGGCACGTGGGTATCCGACGAAATCAATAAAGCGTTAACTATGGGTTATAAAATATTAGACATTTACGTAATCTGGCAGTATCAAATAACTCAACTAGATGTCAAAGGAAATGGTGGTCTTTTTGGTGAATACATAAATAGTTTTATTCAGCTAAAACAACAAGCAGATGGTTGGCCTGCCGAATGTACCGACGAGGAAAAAAAACGCAAGTACATCCAGCAGTATAAAGAAAAAGAAGGTGTTTTAGTCGATTACGAAAAAATTGATAAAAATCCAGGACTTAGAGCTGTAGAGAAGCTCTGCTTGAATTCATTTTGGGGTAAATTCGGACAACATGATAATTTACCGCAAACTGAATTCGTTAATTGCAGAAAAGAGCTGTTAAACTTTATTATGGCTAAAGATAAGGAAATCACAAGTATGCTTCTCATCGCTGAGAATATTGTATGTATTAATTGGGTACACAAAGATGACTCCATAAAAGGTTCTAGCCATACTAATGTTGCAATAGCTGCTTATACAACAGCTCAAGCGCGACTCGTCCTATACGAATATTTAAGCAAATTGAATACGCGATTATTATACACAGACACAGATTCAGTCATCTTCGTAACAAATGAAAACTCAACGGATACCTACGAGCCCGAGTTAGGTAATTTTTTAGGACAAATGACGAATGAACTTGCGTCGTATGGTGACGACGCTTACATTACACATTTCTTATCGGGCGGACCAAAGTTTTACAGTTATAGAGGCACCTCTTCAAGTAATAAGACTTTCGAATGTTGCAAAATTAAGAGTATTCGGTTAAATTACCACAACAGTCAGTACATTAATTTTAATAGTATGCTTAGTCTTTTAAAAAGAGAAATGGAGTCCATTAAATTATAGTTTAAGAGTTTTCGACGAACCGCGACTTTCGATGTTGTGACGACTGACGAGAAAAAGACCTGTGAAATAGTCCTCACCAAACGCCGCTTCTTTTCCAATGGAACTTCACTTCCATTTGGATATAAAACTACATAAAGTTTAAGATTTATGTCTATGTGTGTGTGTGTGTGTGTGTGTGTGTGTGTGTGTTATCTATGTAAATAATTTTTCTCAAAACAATATATATATTTTTAAGAAAATTTTTTTTTTGTACAGAAAATTTGATTATTTTTCTTCCATACTTCCTTCGCCTACTCCTTTTTCTCCTTTCATACACCTACAATAACATTTATGAAAAATTTATTATACTTTAAAAAACGTTTTAAAATAACTTCCCAATATTTGTTATTTCAATAAAAATAAAAATAATACCTAACTGTATTTTAAAATTAACATCCTCCGAAAGCGGAAGCATACATATTGGTTTATAAATAAAAGGGTCCTCTTATCTCTATTTTTCTAAATCTACAAATACCAAAGAGATTTTCATAATTATTCTCTCTCTCTCTCTCTCTCTCTCTCTCTCTCTCTCTCTCTCTCTTTCGCCAACAGTTTCTCCGTATACCTGTATTAGAGGCGTACATTATCTCCAGATGTGGAATATGTACCACTCCACCAACTACCTACTAGAGCCGCGCTATTCTTTTTGGTATTTCGCGCAAAATTTTCTCATTAGTCGCTCGTTCTTCAAACTGTAAAGATCTCCGCAGCTCGAAACACATCTCCTCACCACTAACTTCTTTCTCCTACAAGTAAAAAGAAAAAAAGAAAAAATGGATCACGAATGCACAAGTTTATACCAGGTACAGATTGTTTTTATAATTAACGTATACTGTGCGATATTCTTAGGATAATAAACGTAATTTAATATAAAATTTTTTAATTTGCAGCTATCAGAACCCCGTAGTGTAAGTCTAAGCCTAGTCAGAGGCATAAGCAGAATGGAAGAGTCGCTTCGCCAACTACAAGAGACGATTCAACTCAATAGGGTATGTATACAAATAAAACCTATTTAATAATTCTATTTCTTTTTCTCTAATTAATATTTTTTCTTTTATTACAGCAACGAACAACCCTGAACAAAAGCAGAGGCTTTAGAGTACTTTCGCCCAGCGAAATAAATAAGAAATACGAAGAAAACAATGATAAGGTAGCTTATTATATTATATTATATTTTAAAATTATGCTTTTAATTTTTATTTTAATTAACAAATATTTCCTTTTTTAATTACAGAAAAAATCGCAGAATGGAAAAGCTATGCATCGGAGACAGCTATCAAAGATGCTGGACAAAATCCTCGTTTCTGTAAGTAGTTCAACTTTTTTAAAAATAATTTAACATATTATATTATGCAATATTTACATATAATAATATATTTTTTATTAATTTATGTTTTAGAATGAAGCAACCAGACTAGAGCGTTTGGAGTACAACGCAATACGGCTTCGGACGCGTAAATTACGCGAGGAACTGCAGTTGGAGTTACCATGCAAGTGCACAAAGTGCTTAAATATGCTAGATTAAGATTGTGTTAGTTCAAATTTAAAAGTAAAAACTAGTCATTTCTTCAATGTAAAAAAGAAATTGTGAACAATATAATTTTTTACTCAAAAATATATTGTTTTTATTGCGATAACCCCACCTTTAAAGGTGCATGATTTTTGTGTCAGTGTGTGAGAGCGTGAGACTGTGAGAGAGAGTGAGAGAGAGAGAGTGAGAGAGAGACAGAGAGAACGCAGGAGAAAGAGAGAGAGAGAGAGAGACAGAGAGAACGCAGGAGAAAGAGAGAGAGAGAGAGAGTGCGAGAAAGAGAGAGAGAGAGAGAGAGTGCGAGAAAGAGAGAGAGAGAGACGGCGAGAGAGAGAGAGAGAGAGAACCCTCGCTATAGAATAGAGCCGTATGAGTGCGAGAGAGTGGGAGACTACGCCATCGAGTGCTCCGGCTTCCACCAGCCGCGTGCGCTAGAGATAGCACACGCCATACCATATCCTGTACGAGTGCGAGGGAGAGAGAAACTACGCCATCGGTACCACTGCCTGTCTCCCACACAAATGCAAGAGAGAGAGAGAGAGAGACAGAGAGAGAGAGAGAGAGAGAGCCCTCGCTATAGAATAGTGCCGTAGGAGAGCGAGAGAGAGAGGGAGACTACGCCATCGACTGCTCCGGCTTCCACCCCCACATGCGTTAGAGAGAGAGCACACGACATACCGTACCCCCGTATGAGTGCGAGCGAGAGCTAAACTACGCCATCGGTACCACTGCCTATCTCCCACACAAGTGCAAGAGAGAACGCAAGCCATAACACACCCCACGCATGAGTGCGAGAGAGACACCGTCTGAGTAAGGGTAGGGAACGCCATAGACACCCATCCCGTGCGTATGACAGAGACAGACAATCTGTCAGGACGCGAGTGGGGGTCTCCATCCCCATTATCACATGGGCGCGAGAGAGACAGCCTTACGTGGCGGGAGTATATGCCATAGACCTGGCTCCGCCTACGGCGCCACCGCGTGACGTCACCGTCTCGCCATAGGGGGGTATTCTCTACTGTCAACGCTGGCTCAGAAGGGTCATTTTAATGAAATTATAAAACTATAATTAATCAAATGTTTGCAAGCTCAGGTTTATAATTACATTAAAAAGACTGTTTTCACTAAGCGTTGACTTGATACCTGAATAAAACATGAGAATACTAGAAGGTTCTTTCGAAGGAATTTTTTTAAAATTTATTTTAAGTGAATTTTCATAATCAAATAGGGCTACATAATTGTTTAGGTAAAATTGCAAAGGATTACTTCAAGTAGTTTAAAAGAAAATGGAGTTAATGAAACTTTCAAGTTACCCATACACAAACATTTATTTATTTGAAAGTAACACATAATATACTCATGTTCTATCCAGATATAAAGTCAACGCTGGCTCAGAAGGGTCATTTTAATGAAATTATAAAACTATAATTAATCAAATGTTTGCAAGCTCAGGTTTATAATTACATTACAAAGACTCTTTTTACTCAGCGTTGACTTGATACCTGAATAAAACATGAGAATATTATAAGGTTCTTTCAAAGGAATTTTTCTAAAATTTATTTTAAGTGAATTTTTATAGTCAAATAAGGCTACATAATGGTTTAGGTAAAATTGCAAAAGATTACTTCAAGTAGTTTAAAAGAAAATGGAGTCAATGAAACTTTCAAATTACCAATACACAAACGTTTATTTATTTGAAAGAAACACATAATATACTCATGTTCTATCCAGATATAAAGTCAACGCTGGCTCAGAAGGGTCATTTTAATGAAATTATAAAACTATAATTAATCAAATGTTTGCAAGCTCAGGTTTATAATTACATTAAAAAGACTCTTTTCACTCAGCGTTGACTTGATACCTGAATAAAACGTAAGAATATTATAAGGTTCTTTCAAAGGAATTTTTTTAAAATTTATTTTAAGTGAATTTTCATAATCAAATAGGGCTATGTATAGGTTTAGGTAAAATTGCAAAAGATTACTTCAAGTAGTTTAAAAGAAAATGGAGTCAATGAAACTTTCAAGTTACCCATACACAAACATTTATTTATTTGAAAGTAACACATAATATACTCATGTTCTATCCACATTTAAAGTCAACGCTGGCTCAGAAGGGTCATTTTAATGAAATTATAAAACTATAATTAATCAAATGTTTGCAAGCTCAGGTTTATAATTATATTAAAAACACTCTTTTCACTCAGCGTTGACTTGATATCTGAATAAAACATGAGAATATTATAAGATTCTTTCGAAAAAAATTTTTTTAAATTTATTTGAAGTGAATTTTTATAATCAAATAAGGCTACATAATAGTTTATGTAAAAAAAAAAAAAAAAATTCAAGTAGTTTAAAAGAAAATGGAGTCAATGAAACTTTCAAGTTACCCATACACAAACATTTACTGATTTAAAGTCAACGCTGGCTCAGAAGGGTCATTTTAATGAAATTATAAAACTATAATTAATCAAATGTTTGCAAGCTTAGGTTTATAATTACATTAAAAAGACTCTTTGAACCCATCGTTGACTAGATATCTGAATAAAACATGAGAATACTAGAAGGTTCTTTCGAAGGAATTTTTTTTAAATTTATTTTAAGTGAATTTTCATAATCAAATAGGGCTACATAATGGTTTAGGTAAAATTGCAAAGGATTACTTCAAGTAGTTTAAAAGAAAATGGAGTTAATGAAACTTTCAAGTTACCCATACACAAACATTTATTTATTTGAAAGTAACACTTAATATACTCATGTTCTATCCAGGTATAAAGTCAACGCTGGCTCAGAAGGGTCATTTTAATGAAATTATAAAACTATAATTAATCAAATGTTTGCAAGCTCAGGTTTATAATTACATTAAAAAGACTCTTTTCACTCAGCGTTGACTTGATACCTGAATAAAACGTAAGAATATTATAAGGTTCTTTCAAAGGAATTTTTTTAAAATTTATTTTAAGTGAATTTTCATAATCAAATAGGGCTATGTATAGGTTTAGGTAAAATTGCAAAAGATTACTTCAAGTAGTTTAAAAGAAAATGGAGTCAATGAAACTTTCAAGTTACCCATACACAAACATTTATTTATTTGAAAGTAACACATAATATACTCATGTTCTATCCACATTTAAAGTCAACGCTGGCTCAGAAGGGTCATTTTAATGAAATTATAAAACTATAATTAATCAAATGTTTGCAAGCTCAGGTTTATAATTATATTAAAAACACTCTTTTCACTCAGCGTTGACTTGATATCTGAATAAAACATGAGAATATTATAAGATTCTTTCGAAAAAAATTTTTTTAAATTTATTTGAAGTGAATTTTTATAATCAAATAAGGCTACATAATAGTTTATGTAAAAAAAAAAAAAAAAATTCAAGTAGTTTAAAAGAAAATGGAGTCAATGAAACTTTCAAGTTACCCATACACAAACATTTACTGATTTAAAGTCAACGCTGGCTCAGAAGGGTCATTTTAATGAAATTATAAAACTATAATTAATCAAATGTTTGCAAGCTTAGGTTTATAATTACATTAAAAAGACTCTTTGAACCCATCGTTGACTAGATATCTGAATAAAACATGAGAATACTAGAAGGTTCTTTCGAAGGAATTTTTTTTAAATTTATTTTAAGTGAATTTTCATAATCAAATAGGGCTACATAATGGTTTAGGTAAAATTGCAAAGGATTACTTCAAGTAGTTTAAAAGAAAATGGAGTTAATGAAACTTTCAAGTTACCCATACACAAACATTTATTTATTTGAAAGTAACACTTAATATACTCATGTTCTATCCAGGTATAAAGTCAACGCTGGCTCAGAAGGGTCATTTTAATGAAATTATAAAACTATAATTAATCAAATGTTTGCAAGCTCAGGTTTATAATTACATTGCAAAGACTCTTATCACGCAGCGTTGACTTGATACCTGAATAAAACATGAGAATATTATAAGGTTCTTTCAAAGGAATTTTTTTAAAATTTATTTTAAGTGAATTTTCATAGTCTAATAAGGTTACATAATGGTTTAGGTAAAATTGCAAAAGATTACTTCAAGTAGTTTAAAAGAAAATGGAGTCAATGAAACTTTCAAGTTCCCAATACACAAACGTTTAATTATTTGAAAGTAACACATAATATACTCATGTTCTATCCAGATATAAAGTCAACGCTGGCTCAGAAGGGTCATTTTAATGAAATTATAAAACAATAATTAATCAAATGTTTGCAAGCTCAGGTTTATAATTACATTAAAAAGACTCTTTTCACTCAGCGTTGACTTGATACCTGAATAAAACGTGAGAATATTATAAGGTTCTTTCAAAGGAATTTTTTTAAAATTTATTTTAAGTGAATTTTCATAATCAAATAGGGCTATGTATTGGTTTAGGTAAAATTGCAAAAGATTACTTCAAGTAGTTTAAAAGAAAATGGAGTCAATGAAACTTTCAAGTTACCAATACACAAACGTTTATTTATTTGAAAGTAACACATAATATACTCATGTTCTATCCAGATATAAAGTCAACGCTGGCTAAGAAGGGTCATTTTAATGAAATTATAAAACAATAATTAATCAAATGTTTGCAAGCTCAGGTTTATAATTACATTAAAAAGACTCTTTTCACTCAGCGTTGACTTGATACCTGAATAAAACATGAGAATATTATAAGGTTCTTTCAAAGGAATTTTTTTAAAATTTATTTTAAGTGAATTTTCATAATCAAATAAGGCTACATAATGGTTTAGGTAAAATTGCAAAAGATTACTTCAAGTAGTTTAAAAGAAAATGGAGTCAATGAAACTTTCAAGTTACCAATACACAAACGTTTATTTATTTGAAAGTAACACATAATATACTCATGTTCTATCCAGATATAAAGTCAACGCTGGCTCAGAAGGGTCATTTTAATGAAATTATAAAACTATAATTAATCAAATGTTTGCAAGCTCAGGTTTATAATTACATTGCAAAGACTCTTTTCACTCAGCGTTGACTTGATACCTGAATAAAACATGAGAATATTATAAGGTTCTTTCAAAGGAATTTTAAAATTTATTTTAAGTGAATTTTCATAATCAAATAAGGCTACATAATGGTTTAGGTAAAATTGTAAAAGATTACTTCAAGTAGTTTAAAAGAAAATAGAGTCAATGAAACTTTCAAGTTACCAATACACAAACGTTTAAATATTTGAAAGTAACACATAATATACTCATGTTCTATCCAGATATAAAGTCAACGCTGGCTCAGAAGGGTCATTTTAATGAAATTATAAAACAATAATTAATCAAATGTTTGCAAGCTCAGGTTTATAATTACATTAAAAAGACTCTTTTCACTCAGCGTTGACTTGATACCTGAATAAAACATGAGAATATTATAAGGTTCTTTCAAAGGAATTTTTTTAAAATTTATTTTAAGTGAATTTTCATAATCAAATAGGGTAGTAGTTTAAAAGAAAATGGAGTCAATGAAATTGAGTTGTGAAATCTATAAAAAATACCTTTCTAAAAAGTAAAATCTTGGCAAGTATAAGTTTCATTATTACCCACAATATAAATTAAAAGAAATATGTTATTACCAAAATAAGACGTTCAATTATGAATTTCATGAATACGCTACAATTAAATTAGTAAACTTAAACTAATATTCTATTTAAAAAATAATATAGTTTAAAATATTTCCATTTTTTACTAATTCTGATAATATTAAATGAACGCTAAAGAAATTAATGAAATCGATTAATGAATTGGCAAGTATTGTATTTTTATTTGTATATCAATTTCCTTCTTTTATTAATTAGTATGAAGTATACAAATTATTTAAAAAATATTATAGTTTAAAATATTTCTATTTTTTACTAATTCCGACAATCTGAAATAAACGCTAAAGAAATTAATTAAATCGATTAATAAATTGGCAAGTATTATATTTTTATTTGTAACTCAATGTCATTTTTTTATGAATTAGTATAAAGTATACAAATTAATAATACCTTTCAAATTTAATATTGTAAGACATTAAATTTGACATAAATACATGTTGATAAGAAATAGGTCAAAAAGTCGAACCTCAAACACTGATCTATAATACTCTCGCTACATTACACTCGCGTTACATGTAGTGCGCATATGGAAATTCATTTCTATTATAGGTAAGCTAACTGATACTTTTTGAAATCCAGCCAATATAATATTACGGACAAACAGTTTATACCTTATCTAGGGCTCTGACTTGCTGCCATCGTTAATTGCTACGAACATTAGGTAACTCGAGCACTGTTCGAGGTTATTTTTCCCAAACTCGAGCAATGTTCCAGGTTTAACTGTAGTTCAATATAAAATATAGTGCATTGACGGTCTCTTTAATTTCGACATATAACTATGAACATACTTGACCCGTCGTCTCGCAGTCTATCGGTGGACTACCTACCTTGTTTAAGATCAATTTTTGATCATAAACATCCAACGTGTATTACTCAATATTTTTATATTTCATTTATTTTATTCTTTTATAATAAAACATTACATATTTTTGTACCCTTTAAAAAACTACTTACTATTTCTTGCATATTATACTTTCTTTTGGCTTTTATCTCAAGAGTTCGTCATCATTATTAATATTGTCTTATTCATTAAATATATATCACATCACATATTGCATAAAACAATTGTATACATATATGTTTTCAGCATCTATGATTATGCTAATGCGCCGGTTCGAATACGCGTATAAATGAAACGGGTTAAACTGAAATATTAGATTTATTCCAGCTCTAGGTAGAAGCGGTTTTGTCAAGATGACACAAGAATGGCACCAACTTGAAGTAATGTGAGCAACAGTTTTAAGGTGGGTTCCGCCAGAAGAGGAAAGGGAGGTAGGTTTTAGTGGGTAGGTTTGCGATGCAATGGACGTGTAGTTTTCTCACGTTTTTGTTTATGTTATTTTTCGTCCTATATTATACACGCGGTGGATGCATCCCCACCTAACCCCGGCACTATCCGGCTGTGCGGACCCAGTCGGGTGTGCCTTAGATGGCTTTGCCCTAAAAAAAATCTATGATTTTGCTAACTTTTACTTAGAAATATTACCTTCTATTCTACGATCACCGTAAACTTCGAGACGACGGGTCCGTCAAGTATGTTCATAGTTATATGTCGAAATTAAAGAGACCGTCAATGCACTATATTTTATATTGAACTACAGTTAAACCTGGAACATTGCTCGAGTTTGGGAAAAATAACCTCGAACAGTGCTCGAGTTACCTAATGTTCGTAGCAATTAACGATGGCAGCAAGTCAGAGCCCTAGATAAGGTATAAACTGTTTGTCCGTAATATTATATTGGCTGGATTTCAAAAAGTATCAGTTAGCTTACCTATAATAGAAATGAATTTCCATATGCGCACTACATGTAACGCGAGTGTAATGTAGCGAGAGTATTATAGATCAGTGTTTGAGGTTCGACTTTTTGACCTATTTCTTATCAACATGTATTTATGTCAAATTTAATGTCTTACAATATTAAATTTGAAAGGTATTATTAATTTGTATACTTTATACTAATTCATAAAAAAATGACATTGAGTTACAAATAAAAATAAAATACTTGCCAATTTATTAATCGATTTAATTAATTTCTTTAGCGTTTATTTCAGATTGTCGGAATTAGTAAAAAATAGAAATATTTTAAACTATAATATTTTTTAAATAATTTGTATACTTCATACTAATTAATAAAAGAAGGAAATTGATATACAAATAAAAATACAATACTTGCCAATTCATTAATCGATTTCATTAATTTCTTTAGCGTTCATTTGAGATTATCAGAATTAGTAAAAAATTGAAATATTTTAAACTATATTATTTTTTAAATAGAATATTAGTTTAAGTTTACTATTTTAATTGTAGCGTATTCATGAAATTCATAATTGAACGTCTTATTTTGGTAATAACATATTTCTTTTAATTTATATTGTGGGTAATAATGAAACTTTTACTTGCCAAGATTTTACTTTTTAGAAAGGTATTTTTTATAGATATCGATAATCATTGAATATATTAAATATTATTATACTTAAAACATATAATAATATACGAGGGTAGTTCAATAAGTCTATAGAATAAAGTATAAAAACAATTTTTTTTGGGTAAATTTTTTTTTATTTTTCACCATAATCTCCTTGGAGCTCTATACACTTGGTCAATCGCTTTTTAAGTTTTTTTAATCCTTCAGAAAAGTGCGTTTTCGGAAGTTCCTCAAAATAAGCACTTACAGAGGCAATGACGTCTTCGTTGTCCGTAAATCTCTGTCCACCGAGCCATTTTTTCAAGTTTGGAAATAAGAAAAAGTCACTGGGGGCTAAATCTGGTGAATACGGTGGGTGTTCGACCAATTCGAATTTTAGTTCTTCAATTTTAGCCATTGAAACGAAGCATATGTGAACTCGGGCGTTGTCGTGATGAAAGAGAATTTTTTTCTCGCCAAATGTGGTCGTTTTTTTTTAATTTCTTCTTTCAGCTGCTCTAATAATGATGCATAATACTCACCAGTAATTGTTTTACCCTTTTCCAAGTAGTCAATAAGTATAATTCCACGTGCATCCCAAAAAACTGTAGCCATTACCTTACCAGCTGACTTTACGGTCTTTGCCTTCTTTGGAGCTGGTTCGCCTGTGGAAATCCACTGTTTGGATTGTTCCTTTGTCTCAGGAGTGTAGTGGTGTATCCATGTTTCATCCACAGTCACAAATCGACGAAAAAATTCCTCAGGATTCCGACTTATGCGCGCCAAAAGAGCCTCAGAGGCGACCACTCTATTGCGTTTATTCTCAGCTGAGAGCAAACGCGGCACCCATCTTGCCGATAGCTTTTTCATGCCTAATTTTTCATGTAGAATTGAAACAACTGCACCTATAGATATCCTTGTGGCCTCAGCTAACTCACGCACTTTTAATCTTCTATCCTTCAACACCATATCGTGGATTTTATTGATGATTTCGGGAGTAGTTGCACTTATTGATGTACGACCACGCTTAAATTCATTTACCCAGTTATAAACCGTTGCTAAGGCAGGGGCAGATGTGCCATGAACTGAGTCCAATTCATTTTTTATCTCATATGGAGTTAAACCCTTTAAATGAAAATGTTTAATTACCGCTCTGAACTCGTTTTTTTCCATTTTTCTTAACAAGCAATTTTTTTTTTCAATTGGTTATAGAAACACGTAAACTCAGAAGATGTGGACTGTGACTGCACCATATATCTAGTCGGGAGTGGTGCTGACTGAAAACAGATGATTTGGAGCGATTCGCGCGCCATCTGTTGGTCATTCTAAAGACTTATTGAACTACCCTCGTAGTAATACATACTTCTACAAATTTCTTACTATTAAAATCACAACTTTCTTTCTCTTTAACTTGAGTAAAGTTTTATGAGACTGAAGTGTCAACCGATTATCGTACAAAAAAAAATTTTATTTGATTAAAAAAAAAATTTATTTCAGTTTTTTTTTTTTTTCAGCTTAAATATGTTTGTTATATATACAAATGACTACAAGAATTATTTTGAGCGAATTACCATGTGCAAAACCCATATAATGGGGGTTGAAAGGGGGTATTAATAGACAAAAAATCGCTTTTCGCTTTTCACCCTCCTTCAACCCCTATTAAAAGGGTTTTCGAACATGGAAAATTGTTCAAATTTTATCGTAAATACCTGTATAGTTAATTAACATAAAGCTGTGAGGAAAAACCTTCTTTTTAGTTACCGGCGTCAGTAACGTTTTTTTTGTGTTTCTACCACACTTCAACCCCTATTATAAGGGTTTCCGCACATGGAAATATTTTCAATTTTTTTTCTTAATACATGTACGGCCAATTAACATAATACCGTCATAAAAAGACCTTCTTAGATACCGGTGTCTGCAACTATTTTTTTTCGTTTTTCACCCCCCTTCAACCCCTAGTATAAGGATTTCCGAAAATGGAAAATAATTCAACTGTATTTTCGCTGCTACATGTACGGCCAATTAACATAATCCCATAATAAAAAATATACTTTTTAAATACCGGTGTCAGTAACGATTTTTATTGTATTTTTACCCCACTTCAACCCCTATTATAAGGGTTTCCGGACATGGAAAACTGTTCAATTTTTTTGTAGATACGTGTACGGCCAATTAACATAATCCCGTCTTAAAAAACCTTCTTTTTAAATACCTGTGTCTGTAACGATTTTTTTTCGCTTTTCATCTCCCCTCAACCCCTAGTATAAAGGTTTCCGGGCGTGAAAAACGGCTCAACTTTTGTACCCACAAACTTTTGTAGTAGCAGTTTATTATATTCATTTACTTGCATAAGAATTGAAAATTGGGATTTTAATTTAATCAGATTTTCCGAAAGAAGTCTATTATATAATGACTTTAAAGCTTCTTCTTTCAGCTTCTTATTTATTGCATTGTAAAAAGGGTTATTTGAATAATTGAACAATACACTTTGTAATAGGTTCAATGACTCAATGAATCTAACGTAAAATTCTTGGACCGTTTCACTCGGATTTATTTGAATTCTTATATGTTTTATTAAATCATTATAGTAATTTTTTAAATTAAATATGTTTCTTGAATCGTAGTGATAAGATAATAAATCGAGAAGTTCAACATAATCGTTAAATGCATACTGAAGTGCAAGGTCTCGTGCTTCTCCCCTTAAGTGATTTTGGATTAAAATTTCTAAAAATCTTTTGGAAAAGAGTTTAGGTACGTAAGATGCACGGTAACACACATCATTTATAAAGCAATTAATATCAAGGTTATAACCGTCGAATTGTGGTAACACGTATAGTATAGTGTGAAAGGAAAAATACTTATGACAATTCATTATGTTAAAATATAAGATATTTTTATTTCATGTGTAAAACCATTTTTGTTGTAACATCATAATTGTGATTACATATATCGTTTATTGTTATAAAAAATTATTTTTTTTAGTTTTACGATTCATTTTAATTGTATATATTTTAAATTATATTTTTATTTCAAATATAGAATAGAATACAATAATTGAAGTATAATTGAAACATCGCATTTTTCTTTTAGGACACAAAGTTTTATTTATAAACTTAGAATGAAAGTTTTGCATTTAACACATTGTTACAGTAGCTTACCTATATAATACTCGGCGTATGTATGTGTAAAAAGACGACTGTAGAAAAAGATTCGTGGTTGAAGGTATTATTATGGGCTGCTTTGCAGGGTTCCAGGTTTTCGATGAATTTAGGCGATGTCTGTTCGGTGGTTATTTGCTGTTGGTTAACCTAATGTTCTACAATTCTCTAACAAATTCAGAAACGGATATGCATTGCGTGATTTAATTGCGGGTATTCACCTCGCAGACGGGAGCGTAGTTGTGCTTCGCTGGGAGAGACGTGTTGAAAGGAGCTGTTGGTAATGGTGACGGACTATTCTTTGAGTATAGTGGAGTGAGTGTTTCACTCTTTTTCTTGGTGATTCTGAAGGACTTCTTCTTTATGGTCACCCAGATCTTGTAGTCGTTTCGTATGAGTAGTTAAGTTTCTGATATCCTAGTTATTTTTTGTTTGAATCAAGAATTTCATTAATCGTTTTATGTTGTACAAATGTATCATAAATTAAAATCATTTTTAAAATTATAATAAAAGATAACTTCATACTCTCTAAAATAGCTTCTAATCAGTTAAGATTTAGTACTTTGGGTTTTAGAAGATGTATTAAGCATTTTAAGGAGGTTTCAGAGAATTATAAAAGGTTCAGGAATAGGGTATTCTTATCATATTTCTATTAGTTGATGCAGCTGTCGTTCAAGTAGAGACTTTAAAAATATAAAGTCAAATAATATGAAGATGAAGACTTACGTAGTGTTGTCCTTTTCTCGTAAAAGTATTATTTTCTAGCGAATCTCGTGATCAGATTAAATTGATGATATCTGTTATGGTCAAACTTTGATATTTTCTTACAAGATTAATCGTACAATTTTCTTTGTTGTACATTTCTCTTCCTCGTACATTAGAGTACAGTGTTTTTCTGATGAGCCCAAATATCTGACCTACTGCAGTTAAGTCAACGATTTGGATTTCTCCAATATGTTTTATCTATTTTGGGTGGAATGAGTAGTTGAAGGTTGAAGGCCACACACCTTGGGTTTAGTGGAAGTCGTCCTTTTCATCAGTTGATAAAATTCTTCATTTTTTTTCCATGTCGACTGAGTTAATAAGCTCTTATCTTCTTGCTTTGAGAGTTATTATTATAAAAATGGATCCTTAGGATTATTTGTAGGAGATGGAACATTTTTAAGCTATTAGAAATTACGAAGCTTGTTGTAATGCGAAAATTTCATTGAAGATAGAACGTAAAAATAAAATAATAAAAATTAAAAAAAAAGAAAATAAAAAAAATGTAATAATGAAATTCTTGTTTCGATAACGTAGTATTTCTATGATTATTTTGTATCTATGATTTATTCGTAGTCAGTGAGTTGGGTAGGTTAACTTGATAGTAGTAAAGTTTGGTGTATAGTTGTGGTTGTTGACGCAATATTATTGATAATACGAATTTCGATGGAGATAAATAGTAGTTGATAAAAATTGATTTTTTATAAATACTCTTGAACTATCGTATAATATTTTTATTTTAGTCATCTTGCTTTTCGGTAACGTGAAAATTGTATTTTTAACAGTATGGAATAATAAAGGCAGAACCTTAGTATAACGAATAGGAATGTAAGATAAGGTTAATAATTTTTTACGGAAATATTTTAAAAAGTGATAGCTTCGAACGGAAAAGACTTTATAGCACACTAACCTCAAAATGCCAACTTTATTGTCGATTTTGAGGTTGTTGTGCTATAAAATATCGTATGAGACTGTTGTGGGAGGTGTTTTTCTACCTTGCTCGATTTTCTCACTCGCTTCGCTCGTGCGAAAACCCTCGAGCAAGGTAGAAAACCATGTCCCACAACAGTGTCATAATGGACTATTATAGGAAAATATAAAAAAAATATATATAAATAAAACAATTGAAGTGTAATACGTATACGTATATTGTCGTAAAATGATTCTCTTAGGTTGAAAGGGTTCACTTTCCTTTACATAAGTTATATCGATATCTGAGTGATATAAAATTGATTTGTATTAGATTTGTTACATTCTCGTAAGTCAGCGCATTTATTATTTAAACAGATTTTTTTTCTCTAAATTTTAATGTAAACGTGTTACTAGTAGAAATCATCAGCTTTGGTAATATATTTTCTTATGTACTAAAACATTAGTTATTTGACTGTTTCGATACAATTATTGATTCAATTTGTAATCCTACTGTACAAAAACTTATTGACACAGTATTATAGTTTGTTTCTCACATAAATGGACTGTATTTTTAAATGTATAAAGAAAAATTTTTAGATTTTGAATTTATATTAAAATATGTTGTTCTTTCCGTAAATAAAATAACTTTGAAAGCTTTGCAAATTATAAGGAAAATCAAAAATTAATCAGAGTGCAGATTTGTACATCAGATATTAAAAACGGTGTACTCATTTATTGTGTACAGGTCATTGCGAACATATATTCCATTTATATCGGTTTGAAGGTCATATATTGTTCTTTGTCATTTTGTAGTAAAAAGGACAATATATTTTGAATTCATTTATTTAAATCTAAATAATTGTTTTTTTATTTCTATTCAATTTCAAGCTTTTTATAAAATGATGGTAATGTTTGATGAATCTACATATATACCGTGAATGTAATGCATATCCTTCCTAGGCTAAATTACACTTCGACCCAAAGTATTTGCAGTAGGTATTAAGCGTATCATAAGTCATGTTAAGAGTGATTTAATATGCTAACGGATTGTTTAAAATTAAATAATAATGTATTTTTTTATTTCTCTTGTGCCTTCAATAGTTAGTTAGTACCGACACCTTATAAGTTTTCGAAAGCATAATTTTAAATATATTTAACTTCAGAAGATATATTGCATATATATCGTTGTATTCGTTGTATTCGTTTTGATTTTTATTAAATGTAATTTATTAATATAAGCTGTTCTGAAGTTTATGATTTTTATTATCTATGTACATATCATGAAAATTAATACAATGTAAAATAAAAAAAAATTGTGTCCATAAAGACGAAATTTAAATTGAGTTCAATAAAGACCTTTATTATATTGTTTTGTATTTTGTTATTTTTAAAAACAAAAAATTTATTTCTTTTTGTATATATAAAGCGATTGGTAATTAATATTAATTTATATTTATACCATTGATTCGTCCCAAAAGTTCCATCACCAGGTGTGAATATATATACAGTTGATAGTTTTATATATTGTAACATAAATTTCCAAGCGGCGTGTATTTGATGTATCAACCCCAATTATAGCTTTTGTTGTTTGAGCCCAGTTAAGCTTTATTTTTTGTAAACCTTTTATAATAGGTAGTTGTAAATTTGTCAAAATCTTAATTAATAAAATTTATTTTATATAACTTTAAATTTCAAGAATTTCAGCTGAAATGTGTATATGATCTAAACATTGGACACAGTTACTTAGTAGAATTTAATTTAGTGAAAATCTCCTTCTCCAGCATTCGACCGTAAAATTAAATGACCTAATATAATTATGAAACTGTTAAGAAAACTAATGCATTTTATTGTTTGTTTATTGCTTCAAAAATTAAAAATGGTCGAGTACTGGAGTATTATCATTTTGAAAAAGATTGATAAAGAAGAGAATGACAGATTAAATAGTGAGATTTGTTTACCATGTTAGTTCATTTATAGACATTAACAATATATTGAACGAATTTTGAAAGGTGTTTATTCTGACTATATAGTTTTACTATAATGTAATTATGATGCAATAAATTGAGTAATGAAATGATCAAGAAATTTTAAAATTGTTGGAAACGGAGATTTGTTAATATGTTATTATAAAAAAATATTGTTATTAAATGCTCAAGTTTAGTATTATAATTTTGACAGAAAGAATTTTTTTTAATTATTTAGCGCTGGTTGATCTTCAGTTATTAAGATCATACTACATACTTCCATATGTAAAGAACACTTATTATCTTATCGCGGAAGAGATAACAATAATAGCAGTAGTACATCTAAGCATTTAATTTTCCTTTTATGAAAACGTTTTATTTCAGTGCCTATTATCATGTATGTGTAAATTATTCATAAAACATAAATGTTCGTTGAAATTCGATTTAAAAATGTATTTGTTTGAAAAAAACAATGCATTGTTACAAAGTATAACCTATTTAAAAATAAAAGATATAATTTCTTTAGAGACTTTTGGCTTTGGCATTCATTTAAGCACTTATCCTTCAATAATAGGGAACAGCCGCTGGGTCTTGCGCTATCGTTGCAAACTGCGGGAAAATGTAAGCTTCCCAAAAAAAAATAAAAAATAAAAAATAGAAAGTCTCATTTTACTAATATTGCATTATTGCTTTATAGATAATAAAATAATGTTAATAATAATAATAATAATAATAATAATGTGTTCTAACGTAATTTAAGTGTTAATCTTAGATGTATCCTTTAAATAATTATAATAATAGATGCATATACGACGCCATATGTACTGGGGTTTTGAGGAAATCCTGCTAGTTAAGCTTACATCTAAGGTCTCAAGTATTGGCACTACTCAAGCACATGTATCCACCTTAGCTCTTAGTGCATCAGATAGGGCTTCTTTTCCGTGCACAACCAAGATTGCCAAGAATTTCTCACTTATAGCAAAGATCGATAAGATATTTACGTTTTCTGGTACATGTTATCCACCCTAGCACTTAGTGTTTTGGATGGGTATTTTCAACGAAAGTTTGATGATTGGAATTGAGAGAGAAGTTTTATGACTGTACATACATATATTTATAAATAGTTATTATATTATAAAAGCAAAATATATTTTGCGCGCGTGAATTTATATTGAAGATATTTAAGGTAGATAGTTTAATTTGTAATTCTTATTTTCTTTATCTTATGTTTCGTAAAAAGAATCTCTTCGATATTCTCGTCGTGAATTGCATGAACTGCTTTGAAAAATGGTTGTATTTTTGTACACTGATATGTTCGGTAAAATAATTATCTTTCTTAGTAAATTTCTTAAAATTTGAAGGAGTTTTTGATATAGAAAGTAATGATTTCATTGGAAGGTTAAAATTTTTAAAATTTTAATAGCAATTCGAAGATCGCATAATGCTGTTTTTTTGCTAAGATTACATGTTTTAAAAATATTTAAAAGAGTAAGTTTTAGTAAATTCAACACATAAACATCATTCGAATTTTCATAGTACTTGTTTTTAGTCACATGAATATTATAGGCTAGATAAATTTTAACTTATTTGTTATGTATTGTGTGGTTAGTTTTTCGAATTGTAACAGTCAGAGTTTTACTTGTGTATTTAGATGAATTTGATTTGATTTTTGTTCTTTGTTCAGGTATTTTTACTTCTAATTTCTTATCTTTTTCTTCTCCCACAAGCTTTTGTAGGAGCAATTTATTATATTCATTTACTTGCATAAGAATTGAAAATTGGGATTTTAATTTAATCAGATTTTCCGCATCTATTGTCCGAGTTCTTAAATCCTCTAAATCATAAAATGTAGTAGATAATTCATTTTTTATTTTGGAAAGAAGTCCATTACATAATAACTTTAAAGCTTCTTCTTTCAGCTTCTTATTTATTTCATTGTAAAAAGGGTTATTTGAATAATTGAACAATACACTTTGTAATAGGTTCAATGACTCAATAAATCTAACGTAAAATTCTTGGACCGTTTCACTCGGATTCATTTGAATTCTTATATGTTTTATTAAATCATTATAGTAATTTTTTAAATTAAATATGTTTCTTGAATCGTAGTGATAAGATAATAAATCGAGAAGTTCAACATAATCGTTAAATGCATACTGAAGTGCAAGGTCTCGTGCTTCTCCCCTTAAGTGATTTTGGAATAAAATTTCTAAAAATCTTTTGGAAAAGAGTTTAGGTACGTAAGATGCACGGTAACACACATCATTTATAAAGCAATTAATATCAAGGTTATAACCGTCGAATTGTGGTAACACGTATAGTATAGTGTGAAAGGAAAAATACTTATGACAATTCATTATGTTAAAATATAAGATATTTTTATTTCATGTGTAAAACCATTTTTGTTGTAACATCATAATTGTGATTACATATATCGTTTATTGTTATAAAAAATTATTTTTTTTAGTTTTACGATTCATTTTAATTGTATATATTTTAAATTATAGTTTTATTTCAAATATAGAATAGAATACAATAATTGAAGTATAATTGAAACATCGCATTTTTCTTTTAGGACACAAAGTTTTATTTATAAACAAATTTCATTTTCGCGGTTTCACTAATCCCAGTTAGCTGTCGCCAGTTTTATAGCCGTGACGTCCGGACTTTATTTATTTAAAAAATAGAATTTTATTAGTTTAGTGTTTCCCGGTTAATCACGGCTTTATCCGTCGCGTACCGATCGGTTGTATGGGCGGATGAATTAATCGAGCGTGGCAGGCTTGAAAGGAAGAGGATGTGCAGATCGAGATTAGTTTAGGATTGTTTAAATCCTGATGAAAAGAAAATGGATATTATGTTATAAGTTCCACGGGCAAGCTTTTATTATTTTATAGCTTGTCGACTAAAAGAGGAGGGCGCGTAAATAGAGACTGTTAGAGCTATGTTCTGGCGGAAAAACGTGAATAATATTAAACTTTAGGTATAATAGTTCTTACCTTGTTGATTGGGGAGCAGCAACGAATTATTGAAGAGCAGCGACGAAACAGTTTATAATAATTATTATACGATATGAACAATTTTTATAAATGGTAAGATTTTATCACACAAGAAAATAATGTTTAGAATATACTTTTTACAGGAATTGATTTTTATAATTATACACGTTGTGCCCACGATGGCATAAAATAATTTGTAACAGGTGGGACAATTGTTAATAACAATTGTCCGTGGCTAATAAGCCGTCGGACGAGCTGCTGTAGTGCATTAGCTTGCGCAGCACGCGACGCGTGCTGGCGTCCACCATTGCTCCTACCTGGAGTAAGCCAGCTGCGCAACGCCGCTGAGCTTCTGCCTTGCTGCCGCTGCTCTGGCCGTCCTGCTGCAAAGTTCACTGAACCCCGGTGAATTCAGCTCCGTGCGGAGTCACCTCGACGCACGGGTTTCCGCGATCTGCAAGGAGCGCGAAAAGCTAATTGTCGCAACGCGCCAATGTAACGGCTATTCGCGTTTGCCTAACTCGGTCGTTGAGCAGGCGAGTCGTGGGGAAAATTGACTCACGCGAGTTTAACTTTTAATAAAATAATAAACTATATTCAACAGTAAATAAATTAACAATAATAGATTAACAAATAGTAATAACGAGTTTAACAATAATGGAATAACAAATAGTGACGACAAATTTAACAATAATTGATTAACAATCGCGCAGACCAAGCGACGGTGCGCGCCCAGCTCGTTCGCCGCTGGACGCGTTGCCCGCACGATGGGCCGTACGCGCGAATGGTGTCACGCCACCTCAGTGTACTCTAGGGCGCGGTGCCCACGGTGAGCAGCCCTCTCCACCGCTCGCGGTTTATATTATATCTAAACGCGCGGGCTAGCCTCTACCTTAATTATATGTGCCTCGAGGACGATCACTCTCTCTCTCTCTTTCTCTCTCTCTCTCTCTCTCTCTCTCTCTCTCTCACTCTCTCTCACTCTCTCTCTCTCTCTCTCTCTATCTCCTTCCACTCTATTCTGGCTACTCGTGGGACGCGCCTTCACACTCACAGCACAGTACGTAGATATCTGCGTACGCACTCCACTCCAAATGCGGCGTCGCAGCAACAGGTCGCTCCGCGTGCACTCGTTTCTACGTGGGAAAATGACAGCGAGACTGAAACGGCGTTGACACGCGCGGATCCAACTCCGAATCGATAGTGACGCGCTCGAGTCGTCAGCGTGGCCAGCGCCGCGCCCCCAGTGGCGTTCTCTTTGGGTACCTACCCTGCTGCGCGCGCGCGTCGCCTATAGAGCTGACTTGAGCCGGTACATGGCACTCATTTCGTTACAATCCCCTCCCAGACGTTGCTTGCCCCCGCAAGCAACTTCTGCCACCCAACCTACGAAATGCTCGATCGATCGGGGATGGGATTGGTCGGGTTAGGTCCAACTAACTTTCTTATTCTCCTTGTATCATCCCAACTTTTACTTCAGAAAAAATATAAAATACATACATATGTACAAGGGAAGCGAGAGACCTTCTGTCATCCGCTCCACGGACTTACTCCGGCCTCCTGGTCTTCTCGGATTCCCCCTCCTTCCGCCACTCCGAAATGATGGCGGCATGGCGGGTATCCTTGCCGGGGCATTTCCCGGGCGCGCACACCCCTAACCGGCCACATATCGCGCAATACCTTGCCCTGCCTGTCCCGAGCGGGTTCTGCGGTTGCCGTGTGGACCGCATTCGGGCACCCTCGCCAGAGTCGGTGCCGGCTCGGGCTCCCGCCACTGGCGTCTGAGGGGTCGCCCGGTCGGTTCTGGTGTGCCTAACGGACTCGAGGAAGCGGCATCCCGCCATACCTCCTCGGCCCGCCGTTGCGGCCTCACGCCTGACAGCCCGTACCTCGGCATTCGCGACGGACGCTTCGGCCTCACGCGCTGCGATCGAGCGCTGAATATCTCGCAGGCGCCTCGTGTCTTCCTCATCCTTGGCTGCGGCCGCCTCCCTCTGCTCTCGCAGGCGCTTCGACCTGTCGTTGAACCACTGGTCGAAGTGCTCCTTTACTTCCCGATGGCTATTATGCACCTGGGTCAGCTTATCGGAATATTACCGGGCCTGGTGGTAGCTGCGATGGAATCCATCCCATCGTTCGACCGCCTCCACCACCTTTGTTCGGTAGGCGCGGAGTAAAGTGCGCGCCTCAATGACGGCCGCCTCGGTGGACTGCCATGCCATCTCGATCGGGTCGGACTCACGGTTGGACGGGGGTCGTGCCGGGGTATCACCTTGTGGTGGGGCCGCAGCGGCATTCTGGGCCTCACTTACGTCCCGGTCGGGTCCACCACTCCGTGGCGACGAAGTGGAGTCCGCAGCGGCATGCTGGGCCTCTAGCTCCGTCTGGGAGGCTACCCCCGGGTCGGCACCCTCAATGGGATGGCGAACCTGTCCGGCGTTGACGGGCGATCTCCGAAGCCGGGGTAAGATGGCACTCCAGGTGACCTGGACCGCGCTTCGTCTTCGTCCTCCTCCAACTCTTCTATCAATACGTAGGCTCTGGTTTCCTCTCGTCGTCGCTGTTCTCCCTTCAGCTCGCTCAACCACTGGTCGAACACGTGTAGTGCGGCCTGCACTACCCCTTCGACCCTTTCCCCGAGCTGTAGGTTGAGTATGGCGATGGCGATCTTCTCGACGTCCTCCTGTGAAGCCTCAATCTGCAAGAAGGGAACAGTTCTGATGTTAGCCCTGGTAGGGCATGTCGCGCATCTTCTCGTGCGACGCGGTCAGGTGGGTGCCAGCAAGTTCTGATTAAGATTCTTACTAGATTCCTTCGGTCGACCTCGCGGGCGCTTGGTCGGTTCGATTTCGTGCGGTGCCTTCTTCGGTTTGGTTGCGGCTTTCGCCGTTTTGACGACGTATACTGTTTTACGCGGACGATCGCGCTTTGGCTTCGCTCGTTGGTCGCCGTCGTCATCCGCCAGTGTTGCCCTCGCTGGAGCCGCATCTCGCACGCTATCGTCGGTCGGCATCGCATCGCCAAATACCCCCGCCGTTGTCGCATCGCTCGTAACCCTCGTTGGGATCGTCTCACGTACGCTTTCGGTAGGCGGTGGCGATTGATCCGACGCCTCTGAGTCCCCTACCGGGCGATCCTTCTCTTCTCGTGCTCTTCTTTCTTCTTTCTGCCCATATTTCGGCGCTAGTATCGCCTTTATGCCCTGGGCCGCCGAGGAGAGTACTCTGTTCTTTCTCCATACTATGTCGCCAAGCAGAAAGGTTTCTTCTCTGCGCCCAGCGTCGTAGTACTTCGCCTGCCTGACCCGCTCAGTCACTGGGCGTAACGCTGACTGCTGATGCAATTCGTGTAGCCTTTCCATTCTCGCGTGCCAAGCTCGCAACAACTCTTTCTGCACGGAGTCTTTGGCCTCCTCATCGCGCGTACGCTTTGTGGTCCCAGGCGGCGTCGGTTGTCTCCCATAGTTCAGCATGGCCGGGCTATAGCCTGTTGAACTGTGACTGGCTGTGTTCATCGCGAAAACCAGCTGTGGTAAATGTTCGTCCCAGGCTTTGTCATTATCCTGAACATAAGACGCAATCATCGTTTTCAGGGTTCTATTCTCCCTCTCCGCGGGATTCGCTCTCGGGCAGTATGGCGAAGTCGTGGTGTGGTACACTCCCTGCTTCCAAAGTTATTCATCTACGGCTTTGTTCTTAAACTCGGTGCCGTTGTCCGAATGGAAGGTTTCGGGAGTCCCAAACCTCATGACGACTCGCTCGTGTAGTTCCTTAATTACAGTCCGAGCGTTGGCCTTCCGAATGGGTATACGCTCCACCCATCGGGGAAATAAGTCTTGAAATATCAAGATATACTCGTAGCCGCCTTTCATACGTGGTAGCGGACCAGTGATATCTCCAGCCACTATCTGCCACGGTCTTTCAACGACCCTCCTACCCATCATTCCTGTGGGAGGTTTCTGCACCACTTTGCACTGCTGGCACACCATGCACTCTTTGACGTACTTCTGCACGTCGGCGTGCATGTTCGGCCAATAATAATATTCGCTTATTCGGGCGAATGTCTTATCTCGCCCGAGGTGACCAGAAGTGGGATCGTCGTGGTTTTCTCCAAGTATGGCCCGCCTGTGTTCGGCTGGCACGGCCATTTTCCATGCGTCATCGTCTCCTATGACACTCTCGACGCTTTCGTCTGGTCGATAGTGGTAGAGGTTCTCTCCCACGATCTTCCAGCGCAGATTTTCATGCGGTCTCTCAGCTGTGTCGTTTACCACTTTGAGGTACCATTGGTCATTGGTGCCTTCTGACCAGCTGAGTGAGCTTAGTGTCATCTCCTCCTCTTCGTACATTCGGGATAGGGCATCAGCGACATAATTGAGTTTCCCTTCTTTATGAACTACCTCGAAACTCTGTCCTTGTAACCGTAACGCCCACCTGCACAACCGGCCTGCAGGGTTTTTCATGTCACCTAACCATTTCAAGCTCATGTGGTCGGTGACCACCTTGAATTGGTAGCCCTCGATGTACGGATGGAACTTGTCTATGGCCCATACTACCGCTAGACATTCTCGTACCGGAACGCTGTAATTCCGCTCAGCCGAATTTAAGGTTCGGCTGGCGAATTCCAGTACCCTCTCGCCCCCCTCCGTTTCCTGTAGGAGCACCGCGCCGATCCCGGTGTCACTCGCATCCGTGTTTACAACGAATAGCTTATCCGGTAGAGGGCTCTGAAGTACTGGAGCCGAGGCAATCAACGCCTTTCATCTCTCAAATGCGTACTGTTGATCTTCTAGCCATTTATACTTTTAACGCTTCTTCAGTAATCTCGTTAAAGGCTCGGCCACGGTGGCATAATCTTTCATGAACCTCCTGTACCAGGATAACATTCCCAAGAATCGTCTCAGATGCTTCAGATCCTTGGGAGCGGAGTAGTTCAGGACTACCTAAATTTTTTCTGGGTCGGGCCTGATCCCGTCCCGGTTCACTAAAACTCCCAAGTATCTGATCTCTGACTTACAGAAAACGCATTTTTCCCTGTTGATCACTAACCCTGCAGCCTTTAACCACTTTAATACTAGCCTGAGTACGCGCTTGTGCTCTTCAAACGTCTTCGAGATTATGATGATGTCGTCTAGGTAAGCGAGCACGTATGGCACGAGCTCGCTACCGATCACCATGTCTATCAATCTCTGGAACGTGGCTCCAGCATAGGATAAACCATACGGGAGCATCACAAACTGAAATAGCCCTGTTATGGGCACTATAAAGGCCGTTATGGGTTTGGAAGATTCGCCTAGTGGTATGTGGTAATACGCACTTCTAAGGTCTATCGTCGATATGTACTTGGCCCTGCGTAATTTCCGTAGTATGTCTTGCACATACGGTAGTGGGTACACATCGGGTTTTGTATGGGCATTCACTTTCCTGTAGTCGACGCAGAACCTATACGTCCCGTTCATCTTCTTCACCATAACCACCGGACTCGACCATCCGCTGTTAGATGGTTCTATTATGCGCTGTTCCAACATTTCCTTTACTTGTTGGTGCATCTCCTGCTCGATTTTCTCAGAGAAGGGGTAGTATCGTTGTTTGATCGGTCTCGTGGAACCGACGTCGATATTGTGCTCTATGACACACGTCAATCCGCACGTCTCTCTTTGACCTGCCAACATCTCGTCCAGAAGGTCTTCCAGCTCTTTGCGCTCATTTTCCGTGGCATCTGCTACACCAACGGACGAGAGTGCGGCTACTCCGACCTCTAAGCTGGCTACTTCACATAGTAATTTAGCTCCCGTACCCTTGAAGTACATCGTATCGGTATCTGGGTCGAGCATGGCCCTGAATTCCTTGACGAAATTGACACCGACGTAACACGCATCGTCCAAGTGAGGTACTATGCCTACTCGTATTTCTTTAGTTATACCCGCCACAGTAATGGGGAGCATAACATGGACAATTAGTGGGCGACAAGTACCGTCTGGTAGCTTCACCCGTCCTGTGCACTTCAGGGAGAGTTCTCGCCCTAGTGCGCTGGCCATCAGCAGTCCAACCGCCCCCATGACCGTGCTGGATGCGCCAGGATCGTATAGGGCTCTGAGCCTGTAGTCCGTGACTTCAATCGACATCCACCATCGTGTTTCGTCTTCGGGGTTGTACTTCATTACCCACGGTCTGACAAGCTGGTCTTCTTTTACTAAAGAATCGAAGCCGGTGAACGCCTTCGCTTCGGCTGGCTTGACCGTGGTTGGACGTCCAAGTCCTCTGCCGTTGCCGTAGCTTCGACTTCCTGAGCAGCTTCGGTGACCGTAGGCTCTTTCGGAGGCTCCTCCAGTGTTATCTCTCCTTCTGGACGAGAATCGCCTGGCTTCTTTTGGACGTCCACATCCTCCGTCGTAATCTCGGCTACGACGGGAAGTGTTTCTGCGACGACCGGTTTCTCGGGGCAAACGTATACTCTTCTCTCGTTCCAACGTTTGCTCGGCGTCTGAGGCGGCGTCCAGCATTGTCTCCACGCTAGTGATCTCGCACCTGCGGACCATTTTCTGTAGGTCCGACCGCATGTTTCGGTGTAGCAAGTCTAATTCCTGACTATACTCAAGCCTCGGCGATAATTTGTTCATTATGCCGATGAGGCACGTGAGGTAGTCTCGGACCAATTCATCTGGTCCTTGTGTCCTTAGGTTGGCTTCATTCCATAGTCTCTGTTGGTATTGACGACTTGCACCATACCATCGCCTGGCTGAAGTGCTGAAGCCATTCCAAGTCCGCCACTTCGTTCGGTTATTCCTATACCAGGTCGCTGCGTTGTCTGTGAAGAGTTCAGACAGCGCTGCCAGAAGCTCATCGCCCGTCAGATTGCTCAATGCGTTGCAATCCTCGATCCGCGCCAGGAATGCGTCTATACTTTGGTTCTTGCTGCCAGAGAACCTGGCGTTCCATTTTCTTACTATTTAATCTACATCTTAATTCGAACCGAACCTAGATGTTCCGTTCAAACTTCTTGATGCGAATCTTGGGCTTGAAGTGTTTCCAGGATTGCCACTCCTACTCACATCTGGTCGATCTCTTGGCCGCTGATGGTCATCGCTTATATTCGTTCTTCGACTATCTGCCCCCTCCCAGGCGCTGCGTACCGTAGTAGGTGGCGCCGTTGTAGCACGAGAATCGTCCAGATGCGTGTCACCGTGTATTGTGAACGTGTCTTGTAAATTCACATGTCCCGAGCGTCTGGTTTTCTCGTTCCTTGTACTTGACAGAATCTGCTCTCGCTTCCCCTGAGGGTATCTACTTGCCGTTGAAGCAACTTTACCTGTGTGAGCAGTTTTTCCAATACGAACGATATATCCTATGGTATTTGGAATTCGGTTCCTTGTGCTGACACTAGTGTAATCATCTGCTCAAGTGGCTGTGTGGTCGACTCCATCGTTTGTTCATCGGCTGTTGTCTCGTTGGTTGTTGGTGTTGTTTCGTTGACCTCTGGAGGCCCACGAAGCGACAGTTCGAGGTTTCTGAGCACGTTCGTGTCTGTGATCAGATTTGCCAGGCTGTGCGCATTTGCCTGGCCTGTCTGCGTGCCGTCTTGAATATCGGCCGCTATTGTTTCGTCGATGAACTGACGCCTGCGTCGGGCTCTGACATTGATGATGTCGCCCTCTTCATGGTCTTGGTCCACGAAATCGTTGGCTGTGTAGTTGCCGAGCAACCATTTCTGCAGGCGATATGCCTGTGCGAAGTAGTTGCCCTCTGTGGACATCTTCAACTGAGAGAGTGTTTCGTTTAGCTGCTGATCACTCAATTCCATCAGCCACGTCTCTACAGCTGTCTCTGTTTTGCTCGACATTCTAATCTTCTATAGGTTGCTGACTTCGCTCGCAATTACCTATATGTTTCTCGCCACGCGAGATTTTCGATTTCGCTTTTATTCGCAAGTGTGTGCAAGTGTATTTTACATCTAAGGTCCGAGAAAAATTTCGCAATTAAATCTTTCTCGGTTTGAGCAGAGTGTCAGACTGATCTTTGTTGCGCTTTTCTCGGTGCGTTTTGTTTCGCAAGATCGTCTTTGGACTATTTTCTTAACTAATCACGGGTTTCTTTTTCCTATTTGGATCTATGCGAGTATTCGGGTTCGAATCTCACTTCAAACCGAAGACTTTAATTGATTTTCTCAACTTTCGTTTTGACCCGGTAACCTCGAGTGACCGGGTTCATATCTCGTTTTGCAAGTTTGAAGTGTGTGTTGGATTTGACGCAAAAATCCTTAAAACGAAAAATGAGTTCAGACTTTGTTTTCCTCAATTTTTCTGTTGTGATGTTTTTGGGGAAGAAAACAAAAAGAAAAAAAAAATTAAAAACTACTAATTTGAATTATTCCAAAAACCTTGGAAATTCGATCGTCAAAAATTCAATCCACTGAGAATTCAAAAATCTGAGAGAAAAAAGTTTAAAAGGGTTTGAAAACTTCAAAAACCTTGAAAACTCCTCGAAAAATTCAAAAATTCCAAAATTCAAAAATTTTGAAAACCTGAAAATTTAAAACTTTAAAAATTTAAAATCTTAGAAAATATATATCTTTCAAAATAAAATCCAAAAAAAAATTAAATGTTCAAAAATTCAGAAAATATGGAAATTAAAAAAAAAACAAATTAAAAATAAAAAAAAATGATTTTTGCAATTATTGTTTATTAATAGTTAATAAACAATAATTTCTCTTTGAAGTTAAACTTGAAAAAAAAATTCAAAAAAAATATTGTAGAAGCATGGCCCCTGTGCCACGTACGTACAGCCCTGTTCTCGTACACTTGCTGTTGAGCCGGCTAATCGTACTGCCCACTGCGCAGCCGTGCTACTCTACTATTTTCCACACACACTTCTCTGCCGTGATTATTAATTTTTGCTGTGACTCGCCTGAAATAATTATTTCGCTTTTTCTTGGCATTAGTTATAATCGAAAATCGTTAACTAATTATTATTAAACTATTTCCGATATTTTAGTCAGAGCAAAAATAATCTTATTTAATATTTATTTATTCGCACTCTCTGCTCACCTACCTCGCACACACTTTTGTACAATTCGGTGTGTCGCTTTTTCGCTCGATTCGCGTACGCGTGCTTGGCCTGCTTACACGTTCAAATAAAATTTTACAAGTCGTTTTAAATTTATTTTTATTTAATTAATACTTCTTAAAATTGTTTAAATATTTTCCGTTAATTATTAATTAACTGCGTGAGTAATATCGGGAGGGCGCAACTGTAACAGGTGGGACAATTGTTAATAACAATTACTGCAAAGTTCACTGAACCCCGGTGGATTCAGCTCCGTGTGAAGTCACCTCGACTCACGGGTTTCCGCGATCTGCAAGGAGCGCGAAAGCGCGAAAAGCTAATTGTCGCAAAATAAACTATATTCAACAGTATATTATATCTAAACGAGCGGGCTAGCCTTTACCTTAATTGTATGTGCCTCGAGGACGATCACTCTATCTCTGTCTGTCTCTCTCTCTCGCTCTCTCTCTCTCTCTCTCTCTCTCTCTCTCTCTCTCTCTCTCTCTCTCTCTCTCTCTCTATCTCCTTCTCCGCTTCGCTTCCCTTTCTCCTCCACTCTATTCTGGCTGCTTGTGGGACGCGCCTCCACAGTCACAGCACAGTGGGGAGATATCTGCGTACGCACTCCACTCCAAATGCGGCGTCGCGGTAACAGGTCGCTCCGCGTGCACTCGTTTCTACGCGGAAAAATGCCGGCGAGACTGAAACGGCATTGACGCGCGCGGATCCAACTCCGAATCGATAGTGACGCGCTCGAGGCGTCAGTGCGGCCAGCGCCGCGCCCCCAGTCGCGTTCTTTTTGGGTAACTACCCTGCTACGCGCGCGCGCCGCCTATAGTGCTGACATATGCCGGTACATGGCACTCATTTCGTTACAATGTATGACTTATTATATTGGAAAATTGAGAGAGCTTTCGCGCAGTAAGCGATTTAGAGTGAAACTGAGTATATGTATACATATATCGCGACTTTCGCGGCGATGTGGCGGGCGTCTGAACTCATACAGGAGGCTGGCCCGCGACGGCCTGGCACGGCTGTATTTATACTAAAAGATGGATGAGATTTTGTTAGAAGTATACAGAATGTTCAATACCATTGAATAATCGAACATTATTAGCCGGCTGGGTAAATAGTGATGTAATCATCGCACAATGATGCTACATTTAGGGGAAAATACATTTAAGCAGATTTTTGGTGAAGGACGCGCACATGTGGTTCGCTTATCAAGTTTTAAAGATAGTACGTTAGAAAACTAATGTTCGGAGACACTATTTTGCGACAGAAGCATTTTGGAATGTTGCCTAGCCGAATAATATTATTCGATGGGGAGTATATTTCTCAAAAGGCCTCGCCGAAATAAAAGAATAAAAGAAAGAATTAAGTAATTTCGTTACATTCGCTGATACATGTACGGCTAATTAACATAATCCAATCATTAAAAACATACTTTTTAGATGCCGGTGACTGTAACGGTTGTCCTCCGCTTTTAACCCCTACTCAACCCCTATTATAAGGGTTTGCGGACATGGAAAATTGTTCAATTTTTTTCGTAGATACATGTACGGCGAATTAACATAATTTCGTCATAAACGGGTTTCCGCACATGGAAAAATGTTTAATTTTGTTCTGTTAATACATATACTGCCAATTAACATAATCCCATCATAAAAAAACTTTCTTAAATACCCTAGTCTGTAACGATTTCTTTTCGCTTTTCACCCCGATTCAACCACTAGTATACGGGTTTCCGGACATGGAAAATAGCTCAACTTTTTTTTTGCAATACATGTACGGCGAATTAACATAATCCCATCATAAAAACCTTCTTTTTAAATACCGGTGTCACTAACAGTTTTTCTTCGTTTTTCACCCCCTTGAATCTCTATTATAAGGGTTTTCCGACGTTAAAAATTGTTCAATTTTTTATCGTAGATACGTGAAGAGTTAATTAACCTAATGCTATCAGAAAAAACCTTTGTTTTTTTTCGATTTTCACCCCCCTTTAACCCCTATTATAACGGTATCCCGACATGGAAAATTGTTTAATATTTTTTGTAGATAACGATAGAGTTAATTAAGATGATGCTGCAAGAAAAACCTTCTTTTTAGATACCGGTGTCAGTAACGATTTTTTTCGATTTTTACCCTCCTTCAACCCATATTATAAGGGTTTCCAGACATGGACAATTGTTTCATTTTTTTGTAGATACGAGTACGGCCAATTATCATAATCCCATCGTAAAAACCTTCTTTTTAAATACAGAGTCAGTAACGATTTTTTTTCGCTTTTCACCCTCCTTCAACCCCTATTATAAGGGTTTCCGCACATGGAAAATTGTGACGTCTCCGTGAAGCAGAAACGTTTTTTTATTTAATTATTTGTTTTTCGCCTACACTTTCGTGTAATAATTTTCACTTGTATAAAAACGGATATAAATATAATGTGATAATGTTCTTTCCTATGCTAAACATACTTTTATATAGTAGAAATATTTCGATACTAAATTGACTTATCGTAGTATTATTTATTTATATTTGTTATTCAAGATTATCTAGAAAGTATAATATTAATATATGTATTTTATCTTCGTAGATATGTGTACGGCCATTTAATATAATCCCGTCATAACAGACCTTTGTTTTAGATACCGGTGTCAGTAACGATTTTATTCGCTTTTCACGCCCCTTCAACCCATATTATAAGGGCTTCCGCACATTGAAAAATGTTCAATTTTTTTTGTTAATATATGTACGGCCAGTTAATATAATTCCATCATAAAAACCCTTCTTTTTAAAAACCGGTGTCAGTAACGATTTTATTCGCTTTTTACCCCCCTTCAACGCCTATTATAAGGGTTTCCGAACATGGACAAATTTAATATTTTTTTTCGTATATACCTGTATAGGTAATTACGATAATGCTGCAAGAAAAACCTTCTTTTTAGATACTGGTGTCAGTATAGATTTTTTTTAGATTTTTGCCCTAATTCAACCCTTATTATAAGGGTTTCTGGACATGCAAAATTATGTAATTTTTTTATGTAGATACGTATACGGCCAATTAACATAATCCCGTCATACAAAACCTTCTTTTTAAATACATGTGTCAGTAACGATTCTATTCGATTTTCACCCCTTTCAACCCCTATTATAAGGGTTTCGGCACGTGGAAAAAGGTTCAATTTTTTTTGTTAATATATGTACGGCCATTTAACATAATCCCATAATAAAAGACTTTCTTTTACAATACCGTTGTCACTAACGGTTTTTCTTCGCTTTTCACCCCCTTAAACCCCTATAATAAGGTTTTTAGGACATGGAAAATTGTTCAATTTTTTATTGTATATTCGTGAAGAGTTAACTAACATAATGCTGTCAGAAAATACCTCCTTTTTTTATACCGGTGTCAGTAACAATTTTTCTTCACTTTTCACTCCACTTCAACCCCTATTATAAAGGTTTCCGAACATGAAAAATTGTTTAGTTTTGTTTGTAGATATGTGTACGGCCATTTAATATAATTTAGTCATAACAGACCTTCTTTTTAGATACCGGTGTCAGTAACGATTTCATTCGCTATTCACCCCCCTTCAACCTCTATTATAAGAGTTTCCGAACAAGGATAAATTTAAATTTTTTTTTCGTAGATACCTGTATAGTTCATTACGATAATGCTGCAAGAAAAACCTTCTTTTTAGATCCTGGTGTATTTATATTTTTAAGCTCGCTATTTCCACCAGTTCATACCATAGATAATGTAGAACCCTACCGTATAGGATACATATAAAAGAAATATGCATAACTAACCTCTAGAGTATTATTATTATAAAGGATTATAATACCCCACATTAACAAAAACATTGTTAATAAAAACATAATATAGTACTATAACATTATAATAACATTATCAACAATAACAATAACTACATTAATAAAACGTGAAGATATAACATGTATATAAGATAACCGGATAAGATATTGTAAGAACAATGTTAATATAATATACCACTACAAAAATAATATAGGCTAATATATATAGCTTAATCAATTCCATAAATGATATATACGTGTATGCCAGGCTGCATATCAGCAGGCTTGCAACAAATATAAAGGAAGGGAAAAACATTACAGAAGAATCTCTTACAGGTGTTCGTCGGTCAGGGAGATCGAAGAAAGAATAAATGCCTATTACTCAAGAAACTCAACCTATTGGCAACAACATATACGACCTAGAAAATAGTATAGCGGATAAATTTGAAGCTATTCTATTCTCGAGGAAACGAACTTATCGCAGGGATAAAGCGACTTCGGCATCGCGTTAGCACTACTTGTAGATAATCTAGTACAATACGAACTAGACACAGAAGTATTGACAGATGTAATCTTATTCGCGATACAAGGATAGTCCATCAAAGATTCGTTACACCAGAACAAATCGAGAAGTCTGAAAGCTTAGCCACATCAGAAGCGAACTTCCACACCGTTATAACCGGTTTCGATAATATTTTCAAACTTCTACCTAGTTTATTACATTGGATTACCATTACTAGATTATGGATTATTCGATTTATATAAAGGTTTGCCTTTACCAGATCGCCAAAACTTTTTAAATACAATGGCGGTATTTGCCTACATTTGACCAGAATCCCAATATTTTTCTTTAAATAGAGGGTTAAATTCAAATATACCAATAACACTACATACTTTAAGAAAATGTAAAACATGAAATAAGCTATATATATATATATATATATATATATATATATGGGGAATTCTTTTTCAAATCAGCCACCCCCCCGACCCATTTCAATTTTTGGGAAAAAAATTTTGTGCACACAAAAAAATTTGTCAAGAAGTCTAGTTTTTGATGCCGTTAGGTGACTAAAAAAAAATTCTAACTTAAAAAAAATGTCTAAAGTGAGGCATCTTGTAAAAAATTTTTATTTTTTGGTAAAAAATGATCGAAAAAATTATAATTCCTCAATAATTTTGACCAAATTACTCATTAACAGTATTTTAGGGGTCGCAGAACCAGAATCCAATATCAGATGTAAAATTCAAGATGGCGGATCCAAGATAGAGGATAGTATTTTTTAATGCTGACCGATTTCTACTAAATTCTGTATGTTGGGGTTTTTGGGATCACTGATTACGATTCCGAATTCGAATTTCAAATTCAAGATGTCTGATTCAAAATGGCGGATCTTAATTTCAAATTCCAGATTGCTGAACCAAAACGGTGTGCAGATGTTTTCTTATTATTGGGTGATTTCTACAAAATTTCGTAAACGGAACTTTTTGATGTCTCTGATAACGAATATGAGTTCAGGTTTCAAATTCAATATGGCGGATCCAAGATGGCGGACATGACTTATTTATCGTCGATTGATTTATCCAAAATTTGCTATTAAAATATATTTATGGTCAAAAAATATTTATGTTCACTTATCCACCACCTGGGGAGGCGCTCGATGCGGGACTAGTAAACCCGACACGAGTCTGTCTTCTTCTATGTGAACTCCGTCTGTCTATCCATCTGTCTGTAGGGTGTGACTTATCTATGTCAATTTCAGTCCATTTGTAGAGTGATTGTTTTTGTGTTTTTAAATTTTAATAAAACTTTATAATGAATTACTTCTTTGATCGTAGAGACCAGTGATTTGCAGTTTTTTTCGTATCATTAGAAAATTTTTTAATCAAAACAATTCCATTTTTTTCTACTATAAAACCGTGGTTTTTCAAAATCTCAGGAACACTCTCGCAATTAAGATATCTTTGATTCAATTTTCGCCTCACTGTGTCATGAAATACTTTATCAAAGTAGCAAATAGATATGTTATCGAAATGTTTTTTTGTCCAATTGAATAGTGCTTGAGGAGTTAATATTGCTTCAGATGGTTCTGAGTTAAGGTTTCAAATTCAAGATGACGGATCCAAGATGGTGGGCATTACTTATTTATCGTCAATTGATTTATCCAAAATTTGCTATTAAAATATGTTTATGGTCAAAAAATATTTATATTCACTTAGCACAAAACTGAGATTAGATTTAAGAAATTCAAAATAACTTTTTAATTATGTATAGATGTTTGGAAGATTATTCTTAGATCTCTACATTT
This sequence comes from Gastracanthus pulcherrimus, assembly GCA_949152435.1. Taxonomy (NCBI): domain Eukaryota; kingdom Metazoa; phylum Arthropoda; class Insecta; order Hymenoptera; family Pteromalidae; genus Gastracanthus; species Gastracanthus pulcherrimus. The sequence goes on along the minus strand of OX424573.1, from coordinate 94,113,066 downwards.
ACTAATTTTGGTTCGCCCTGTGGATCTCATTTCCCAGTACCTTATTTGAAAATTGGTGGTTTATATTCAACACTCCTTTTTAGGATAGTTGATCTATTTTCCACAAATTTTTGTGGCCGATTATTCTCAAATCAGTAGCGACAGTCCTTTTCAGGACAGTTGATTTTTTTGAGTTCTTGGGTGCTCTTCAATATCGGCGTACTCTCAATAGCAGTCCTTTTTGGGATAGATATTGAGATTTATTTTCAGGTTCAATAACGAAAATTTGTGGATTATATTCAACAGTCCTTTTTAGGATAGCTGATCTATTTTCCACAAATTTTTGTGGCCCTTTATTCTCAAATCAGTAGAGACAGTTCTTCAGAATAGTCGTTTTTTAGACATTGGGCGCTATTTCTTCGGATATTTATTAATATATCGATCAAGATGTTGCGATAAGTTTAAAACAGATAGGTGCGTGGATTTGTTTAAGAAACCCGGGGAAAAGGGTCATTATGGAAAAGATCTCAGTAGGGTTTCTAGTGGTCTAATAAAACAATTCCCGCATTTATATCACGACTCTAGAGTTTGTGCTGCTTGTCGAAAAAAGGCTTCTAATTTAAATTTAACTGATAAGGATGAATCTATTCAAGCCAATATAACTTATTCTGATGATTCGTATAATGATGATTCTCGTATATTCAATAATGAAGAAAACCTTGATTCTAGAGCTTCACCGGAATCAGAAGTTCGATCCCAAAGAGAAATTGATTTAGAGGAAATGCTAGATGAGCTTAAAACTAAATTTTCAAGTTTGGACAGGAACGATCCTCTAAGAGTCAGGATTCTTACTATTGTTCCAAGTCCATGGAGCACGAGAAAGATTGCTAAGGAGTTTAATGCTTCAAGATATTTGGTTGAAAAGTCTAAAAGGCTGAAGTCGATGAATGGGATTTTAAGCGAAACTGTTGCGAAAGCGGGTCGTAGTTTGTCCCAGGAACCGGAGAAAAATATTGAAGAATTTTACAATAACGATATGTACAGTCGAATCATGCAATCAAAGAAAGATGTCGTTTCCGTAAAAAATAAAGATAGCACAAGAGAAGTAAAATGTAAACGTCTATTATTATTGAATATGAAAGAACTTTATTCTCGTTTTAAAGAGACTCACCAGAAAATTCAAATTTCTTTTAGTAAATTTGCATTTTCAGACCAACATATTTGTATTCTTTCTGGAGCATCTGGAACGCATTCGGTATGCATATGTACCATCCATCAAAATATGAAACTTATGTTAGATGCCATAAACCTGAAGCAAACTAAGAATGCAAGTACTCCTTTTTCTAATTATAAAGATTGTGTAGAAAAAATGGTTTGTTCTAATCCAACTTCTAACTGTTACATCGACAAGTGTAATAAATGTCCAGGAACTCAGAAAATACATCTTTAATACGTAAACAATTAGAAGATTCCTGTATTTTTGATATTACATACTCATCGTGGACTGCTACTGATAGAGCAACATTAACCGAACAGACATCGAGTGTTGAAGATTATTTATTGGATCTAGACAATAAGCTAAAGACTCTTAAAGTTCATTCTTACATTGCAAAGCAGCAGACTCTGTTTATAAATGAAAAAAAAGAAAAGAAGAAAATCTTAGTCCACATGAAGTACTTGTAATGTTTGATTTCTCAGAAAATTATGCTTACGTGTGTCGGGATGCTTCCCAGGCTTTTCATTTCAACAATAACCAATATACAGTGGTACCTGTGATTTTCTATTACAAAGAAAATAATGAAGTTAACCATCAGAGTATGTTTTTTTTGTCTGATAGTCTGAAACATGACATTGCCGCTGTATATGTTATTCAAACGCTACTGATACCAGAAATTAAAGTGTAACAAAAGGGCCCCCGCCGGTTGCTCAAGAGCTCCACCAGGGTTCGGATGGGGGTTAGGATTGAGATTATTATTAAGAAATAAATAGAAATGTTTTATATTAACGAGATTTATTGATCTCAAAATCAAACAAAATATCTATAATAAAACTTAACAATTAATCTAAATAAACTAAATATGTTTAGACGAGGAAACCGTCCCTTGTCCGTTTCGATCAACGCGATATGCTTTAATCTATAACAAAGACAGGCGGAAACCAAAATATATTAGCTAAATTAACTCTAAACGCTTATAAAATATTTAACACGTATATAATACATTAGTCTAATTAATTCTAACGCTTATAATATATATTTATCATCTGCACTCGTGGAGGCGCGTCTCCATGAGGCCGCTTCTAAAATTCACTAATAATCCGGGAACGCCCGTCTTATTAGCGTTATATCTCCGTCACACTGGAGTATCCTTCAAGGAGCACCATGGAAGGCTCTCAACAGTGCACTAGACACGGGGGCACCCGTAAGTCTGGCCGGTGAGTTCTCTAAGCTAAAATACGGATTTTGGACAAAAGGGCGTGTGGCTGAAGAGCGCCTCAGCTCATGGCCCGGGTGCTATTTTCTGTCGCTACCCGCTCCTGTGTCGATTACGGGTTCATCCACCGGTGGACCTCGAGCGGGGTGCGCCTCGCTGCGATATCCACCAGTAGATGTATCGGTACTTATCCGTCCGCACCTCAGGATACTGACCGAGGAGCGCCTCGAGTCAGGAGCCTGGATATGCCGGCGTGAGTCGTGTACACAGACACGGACTCCTCTACTCGTAAGCGCGATCGATCGTGCTGGGGCACCAACTCACTTGTTCAGCGCCTGCGAGTAGACTGCCGACCTCCAACTACTGCAGGCCAGAGGTCCGCTTTTCGCTCCCTCTCTCCCCACCGCGCCGCGCTTCTCGGCGCTGCAAGAGCGCCACTAGTCAGTGTTCGTCCAGCGTCGGCTACTGCCTACCTTATGCTAGCCGTCCCACTTCCCTTCTCTCCGTCTCTCTTCCATTCTCCAACCGTTCTCCACGTACCCCCCGGGGAGCCGCAGCCATGATGATGGAAAACCATTACGGGACCAACTGCCACCAAAAATGACAATAGAAGCCGTCAACCCAAACCTATGATTTCCCGGAAAAAGAATAAAACCACACACCCTCCATGCAAACAGCACTAGTTTCCTCCGCATCTACGCACATATCCTAACCCAAGCCTCACTTAGACCGTCCTCTACAAATATCATCCCTTAACCACTCCCTCAGGACCTTCTAGAAGCTTCTTTGCCACGTCACCCAGCCCAGAAATCAGCCTATATAAGCTGACCGGACAACCAAGCGGGGATCTGTCCTGATCTAGTCTCCTCCGGAGGATGAACCTCTGCCCAATAGAAGACCAAGCTGTAAATCCGACTGAACAGCATCGAAATTGTATTCGTAACTCAGATTGAGACTCGCATTGTGTAAAATGGTAATTAGTTCAAGTCAATAAAAGTATCAGTACATTATAATATTCATTATCGGCAACGTTATTTAAACTTCCCGCAACGACCTAATCCCCTTGCGCTCGAGTCAGCACGAGAGGGCCAAGCAGAGGAAGCGTCACACAGAGCCAAGCGCCACCGCCCACTGACCGCGGGTTAACCACACGGGTGTCGTCATAAAGGTAAGCCACAGGCAGCCATTATGCTTTTATAACTGTTTGCTTACGCTTCCGCCTATCCCCGCTAATTGTTTTGTGACTTTTATCACGCGTCTACGCTTGTTCGCCGCCCTTCCTTAGGTAGAGTGGCCCTGGCGATCAAGTACATGAAAATTGGTTCGTTACCTTTTATTCTTAAAGCGCTGTATGGCAACCGGGACGTAACAAACTTGGGGGCCCCTCTTTAAAAGGATTAGAGCAAACAAAGACGTGTAAAAAAGGGGGGAAAGGAAACTAAGTAAAGATGCAGGATATACGAAACGACGACGTAGCGGGAATTTTATTAAAACAGGCATTAGCAATTGATCAAATTAGTTTCAAAGACATACCGAAATCCTTCACTACAGGAGTTATTGAAATACTTTTTTGGAGTACATACTAGGGGCATGATCGATCTTACTAAAACGGACAGACAAAATATTAAAGGAATTACGGACTTGTTAGTGAATTTCATGAGCGAGAGTGAGATAGAGGATTTTTGTAACGAGTCAGTTTTTGTCAACATCTTGGGGGATTTAGTAGAGCAACGCATAGACCCGCGTTTAGTCGTAAAGGGAATTCAGCACGGTTACTTTTCAACCACGGATGACAAAATTCCGAATTTAATGTTTAAAGAGAATTTGACGAACGATAAAATTCAATACCTTTCTATGCTGGGAGACCAAGACAAACAGTTGTACAAAAAATCTTGTTTGAGAACGCGACTAACGCTGCTGGCGCCCAGGAAAAAACGTGGTACACACCAGCGATACACAGTTTCAGCAACAGCACGCCGCGTAGTATAATAATAAATTTACTTAGAGAAGGTAACCACAAGAACAGACAACATTACGGAACGTTAGCATCAAATTTTTCAACAATGAATTCAACACTCGGGTAGATTAGACCTCTATCAATAAAAGACGTCTTCGAACTTATACCAAAATATAATGGATGTAATATCTCTTGAACGGCATTCGTGGAAGGGTGTAGAGAAGCAAGAAATATTTTGCCGCCAGCGGCTGAAACAGACCTCGCGAAACTCACAAAAATGAGACTGTACGGAGAAGCACACAAAGCCGCGTCTAAAAAGACTTTCCATTCTGTTGATTAAATCGCTCAATTTTTAGATGTATTATTCGGATCCGCGAAGACATTCCATCAATTGCACGGAGAATTACCTAATTTAAAACAAGAATGAAGTGAAAGCGTCATGCAATTTTCAAATAGAGTGCGCGCGGTTGAACAAGAAATAATAGCAGCCACAAAACGAGAAAAACGAATTACAGCCGAATTCCATTTTTGCTTGGAACAAGATTTAGCAAAGTTTTTTTTAAGGCTAGTACGATGGGTTATCAAGGCGCGAATGGGCGTGGTTCGCAATCTAGAGGTCGCAACGTCAGAGGCAATCGAGATAGAAAGAGACTTTGCATGCTATGAACAGGAAGAAGTCTCGAGTACTATGAAAATAATTGCGGATATCAAGCAGAAAGAGGAACAAGTAGCAAGTGTAAAATTTATTGATAGTAATCAGGTAGAAACGTGCCAAATATGCAATAGAAGGGGGCACACGGTACTCAGTTGCTGGCATATCTAGCAAGCAACGAGGCAGGAAGCCGCACGGGCGCCCGTCGGACAACGATAGGACGCTTGGGCGGGGCCGCGCGCCGAGGAGCGTAATGCACAGCCGACGCAATGGCAGCAGCGAGCGCCATATAGCACAGATAGACCGCCGGATAATCAATATCTCCAGAGACAAAGGGCTACATTTGCAAATTCAATAGAGGAGTGTAGGAAAAGTCAATATAGGAATATTAATAAAATACAGCAGGGGAACGCGCAGAGTCCCCAGCAGCAGGACGCGAGACAGGGAACCCAATACAATTCGCGTCCGCAGACATAATTCGAGCAACGAAGTACTCAATAAGACAGGTCAATTTAAATACTAACGGCATCTCGCCCATTATCACATTGAATAACCCTTTGACCGACAGAAATATTAAATTAATACTAGATTCGGGGGCGGGACCCAATATATTAAAAGCCAGCAATTGCCAAAATTAAAGTTAGATCGATACTAACGAATTATTAATATTAAAGGGAATAACGAAGAAAGGGATTTATACTATCAGCAAAATAACGCATTACCTACCGCATTTCAAGGTATAATTTCGTTTAGTCCATGGTGTTTTCCCAATTAAGGAAGACGGTTTATTCGGAGTGATTTTTTTTATGAACTAGGAGCAAATCTCGACTACAAAAATAGCAGGCTAGTAGTGGGCGAAATAATATTCCGTTTGTTAAGCTAGAAAAAGACGATTTGGTCGTAAAAGGTTTATGTCAGCAAAATCTAGCAATAAAAGCGTCAGCTAAAAGCAAGGAGCCCGCGCACGATGGCACAAAATTTCCACAATCCAACGAGACTAACAGGGACAGAAGAACACAAATTCTGTCAATTAACTACTCGCCACGTCTAACATATCATGTAAATGAGTCTCATAAAAACCAACTCGAAAATCAAAAGAGTTTTGTAACAAATTCTAAAACAAAGAATCCAAAGAATTCTCTATCTAATTCTAATTCTACTAAACAAATTGAGAATCCACAGAGTTATCAGTCCAATTCTAATTCTACTAAACAAATTGAAAATCCACAGAGGTTTCAATCCAAAGCTAATTCTACTAAACAAATTGAAAATCCACAGAATTGTCAATACATTTCCGACCAAGGTATAACCTCGCAGAATTTGCAGGCGAATTCAAAGAGCTTTCACCCTAGTTCTTATGCTAAACAAATCGAAAATCCACAGAAATATCAGCGAATTGAAAACCCTCAGAATTTTCAATTCAACTCGTATCAAATAGAAAATCCACAGAATTTTCAGCAAATTGAAAATCAACAGAATTTCCAATCAAATTCGTATCAAATCAAGAATCCATAGAATTTTTATTAGATCGAAAATCCGTAGAATTTTCAATCAGATTCCCAAGCAAACAATCCAAAGAATTCTCTATTCAATTCTAACCCAAAGAATTTTGTACTTAAAAAACAAAGCAGAGTATTTAGTAATAGAAATCACTCAGAGTGTGTTCAAATAAATACCCCAAGAGACCAAAATCCAATACATACCTCTTTCCCTGGCAAATTTAAAGTGAATAAAAATAGAGCTGAGAGAAAACCTTACTTGCCAAAAAAGCCAAATAAACTCTTGAAAAAAATTTTTAAGACCAAAAATTCAATATCACAATTCTTGAGCTCCCATTTACATCCTCAACTTAATAAAATAAAGATGGATACTGATCCTATTGCCCCTCATCCTAATTTTAACAGCCCAGACTCCTTTATCCCACGCTCGCAAAGCGACAAAAACGAAATCGAGGAAGGAGCCATATTTAATAGAATTTGTGCTTTGCAAAAACTGCTGAGCGACAGCTCTACAAACAACGGCATTTTATTGGAGCATAAACAAGAAATTTAAAATATAACTACGTCAATACTGAGATTCACTGAATGCATGCGAACTTTGATGTAATTAAAATAAAATTGAGAAAAACGTTAAGTAACTTTTGCTTTCACTTGGAAAGGCAACGCATAAATGATTCACATATCCAGAGAGCTGCCGAAAGTGTAATAAAAATATTATAGTAGGTATAAAGTATTTTAAAGGGTAAGAAAATAGAAGGCCTGGCAGCGGAAATTAGAGTTTTGCAGTTGAGCCAAGCAAACCCCCGGGCGCGCGAAGGCAGCAAAAGGTACGCTTCGTCTTGACCATTTATTACGAGAGGAAAAAGTCGAAATCGAAATGCTTATAGACAATTTTAGTGACATATTTTATTTAGGGGATGAAAAACTTTCCACTACCTCCATCCTTAAACTCACAATACCTACCACCGACGAAATTCCAGTAAGCAACAAAACAATACCGATTGCCCCCTGTGCATAAGGAAGAAATCCAGAGGCAGGTCGCCGATCTCCTTAAAAACGGAATAATTGAACCCTCAACATCTTCCTATTCTGGCCCGTGTTTTTTAGTACCAAAAAAGGACGACTTAGAGGTGAATAAGCAATATCGAATGATAATAGATTATTGTAAGCTTAATAGCTAAACGTTAGACGATCAATACCCACTACCCAATATAACAGAAATTTTAGACCAATTAGGCGAGGCCCAATATTTTTCAGTTTTTGATCTTAAATCTGGCTACCATCAAATTGAGATAGATGAACAATACCGACACAAGACGGCGTTCGCAATATGTGGGGGACTCTATTATTTTAATAGAGGGAGTTTCGGGTTACGCACAATGCCCGCGACTTTCTCTAAAATGCTCTCAATTGCACTGACAAAAGCGCTAAATAAAGAACTATTCTGTTTCATCGATGATATAATTGTGTATTCAAAAACATTAATTGAACATGTTAATAGATTAAATAATTTGTTCGCGCAATTAATGGACTCCAACTTAAAATTACATCCGGAGAAATGCGAATTTAAGCCGAAAGTAACTTACTTGGGACATTTAATTTCGCAAAGTGGCGTGCGCCTGGATCCGCGAAAAGTGGAGACAGTCCAAGAATTTCTGGTACCGCCGTCAAAAAACAATATTAAACAATTTTTGGGTTTAGCAGGATATTACAGACGTTTCATTCACAATTTCGCTAACTCTGCACAACCGATGACGCATTTGTTAAAAGACGATGTTGAATTAAGCTGCACCAAGGAAACCCAGGGAGCTTTTGAATTTTTACGAAATAAATTTTGCGAGCATCCGATTCTTATATTCCTGGACTTCACAAAAAACTTTAACTTAATAACCGATGCAAGTGGGCACGCTATAGCCGGCGTGCTTAACGTAAATACAATAACATAGTCGCGTACGTGTCGCCAGTTCTCACGGACGTCGAACAACGGTGGGACACATTTAACACAGAAGGTTTAGCCGTAGTATATAGGATAAACCATTTGCGGCCATATCTCTTCGGAAAAAAATTTACCTTAGTTACCGACTATAGACCCCTGGTGTGGTTGGAAACGCACAAAGATCCGAATTCTAGAATCACACACTGGTGGCTGATGCTAGCAGAATATGACTTCGAGGCAGTGTACGCGCCAGGCGAGACAAACGTGGCTGATGTCATTTCACGAAACCCCATTGCAACGGAAAGCATTTTTGTATGCCTAGCCGACCGAAAACAACCGGACGCAGAAAAAACTGAGAATCCAGCATCGTGGCACGAAATGGCTATGCGCGCGCAAATGGTAAGAAAGTAGGATTACAAAAGCATCAGAATACCATAGGAGAAACTGGAGTGTGTAGCAACGAGTCAGGGGAGCAACTGCCGCCATTTATGACTAGTAACAGTAGGGCGCAAGAGAAGGGTAGTAGCCCAACCAACGCCGCGCCGGACCCTTCGGACGAGAGCAGGGGGAAGGAGAGAGAGAAAGCAAGCCAGGACAACTACGAAGCGACGCACACGCGCGAAGACAGCAAAGAATGTTTTTCAGTGTCGGCGATTTACAACCTCCCGCGAGCACTCCTTTTTATGAAATAGCTTGCCGGGAAAGGTTATTTATGAGGAAGGACAACTTATTTTGTAGCAACTCAAGGCGGACCATGCGACGAAGGAGCAAGGCAGCTAGATATGCAGGGGAAACTTCCGCGACTCAAAGACATAGAAATAGGGGTACACAATATAGTGAAAGTTAACACAAAGCTACACATAGCTATGCCATTGCGCGATGAGGAAATCGTCGGGCAAACTATAATATATAATATAAAATATATATATAATATATAATATAAAACTATAATAAGCCAAAACATTGATGATTTATGTAATAATTTAAACAATCTCTTACCCGATATACATATACAGTCAGTAAGTGTAGCCAAAACAGACAGAATCGAAAACTTAGAATGGCAATTAATTATCCATAAGCTGCGGGGCGTTTTTACAAGGAATCAAATAAAATTAATAATCTGTTTAGGTTTAATTAAATACCCCTTACAGGAGGACCGGAATAAAATAACTCAGAAAGCGCATTGTTCCATAATCGGAGGTCATAGATGGGTAACTAAAACATATAAACGCATTAAGCACCATTTTTACTGAAAAAATCTTAAGGAGGACGTGCAAAACTTTATACACGTATGTCTAGATTGTCAATTAAAAAAATTAGTTGAGTAAGAACGCGACTGCCGATGGTAATTACCGATTCGCCGGTAACCTGCATCGACAAATTATCAATGGATATCGTTGGGCCATTGCCAGTAATATCGCGCGGAAATTAACTTTTCAAAACTTACTATAAAAACTCGCGATTGCCGAACCGCTAGTAACTACATCCGCAATATCAGTAGCAAATGCGCTAATTAAGAAGGTAATCTGCGTATTTAGGGCGCCGCGAGTCATACGGACAGACCAAGGCACAAGTTTTCTTAGTAAACTAATGAAAAGGGTAGCCAGGAGATTTCGCATTAAACAGATAAAAACAACAGCCTTTCACCCACAATCGAACGGCTCTCTTGAGCGATCGCATGCAAGCCATCTGGGGTATATAAAGTTCTTTGTACAAAGTAATAAGACGGATTGAGACAATTGTATTGATCTAGCAACCTTTAAGTTCAACACCTCCGTATCCGAAACTACGCCCCACACTCCGTACGAGATAGTGTTCGGAAGGATAGCGCGCACGCCGATGAGCGGGGACTTGGAAGCGGACGATTTATTACCGACCTTCGAGGGTTATATGACGGAGCTAGTAACGCATTTAAATAGCATACAAACGGCCGCACGAGAAAACATGATTAGGGCAAAGGAGCGTTCAAAACAATATTACGATTGTAAAAAAAATGAGAAAACATTAAACATAGGAGACTCAGAATGGTTAGAAAAGGGGCCAAAACCCCATAAATTCGGTGACGACTATACGGAACCGCACACAGTGCTCGATATCGAAAAAAATGGGAACATAAAAATTCAGCTTAACAAAAAAGAATCTAAAGTAGTGCACGCTAATCGCTTACGCATGTCTTATATCGACCCCGATGAAAACCCGATTGATTAAATGACGTACGCAGTAGTGTTTAATCAATTACACATAATGCTCGAACCTATCTTTTAACCCTCCTGCGCAGAAGTTTATTTTCGTGTATATGGACTAGATCGAATGTAAGTCTGCAACAATATTTTCTGAAAATTCGTAACATTTTCTAAATAATAGCTATACTATTTTGCTTCAATTTGAGAGGTTGTAGATGTCCCAACAAAGTAAAGATTTAAATTTGTGATACAAAATGTATACAAAAATGACGTGCGGTTTGGACGAGTATACTCGGCTCTCTGCGCAGGGAGGTTAATAGCGACAAAAATGCAAGACCTATAAAATTTCCTCTTCTGTTATGCATATGCGTTCACAACACGAATTATATAGAAAAAAAAAAAATATATATATATATATATATGTATGTAGCATAATTCCACAAACTACCTATTGTTTTTATTTTACACTCTTAATATTAATTTTTTGTCGTACAATTAAATAGACAAACAATTTTTTTATTATTATTAAATAATATCAAATATTAATATTTACAGATGAAAAATAACTTTCACCTGGTTCTTGTCTCAGCATACATTCTACTTTACGCAAGAGTTAGCTACACGATTGTCGCATATGACTGTTCTCAACAAGTCTCGAACTTAACCACCTTTTCATTAATAAATATCGGCGAATGTGACATACAAGTTCCCGAAGTGAATACATCTACAGTATACGTGCGGTTACGACAGTTAAATGAATTTTCCATACCGCTCATGAGATTTTACAAAGTAGAAATTAAAAGAAATGTTAAGTACTGCGGTACATTTTCACACAGAAAAGATAAATCACGGGGTGAAGTCAGATTTTTGGACGAAATAACGACGGAAGAATGTAAGAGAATTCACATATATCGAGCACACAAAATCTGTGATGAATTAATAAGTAATCTAAAAATAAACTCGACCACTGTACACCCAATGACTTTTGTGGGGAAAATCGATCAATTGGGCGATTGTAGTAACGGAGGCACATACACGGACCCTTACGGTGTTTTCGACGACGCGGTAGTAACGGGCTACGTAACTATAACACTGAAAGAGTATGAAGCGTCGGTCAATGTAAATAGAAACGAAGTCATTCTAAAATCAGGAACGCGATGCGCGCTTAATCAGGACCAGTGTATAGACGTGGAGGACGGATACGCATTCTGGGACCCCGTGCCGGTTACCTTTTGTGAGCATGAGAAATACGCCGAGTCGTACTCGGGCTATGTAAGCAAAATAGTGGAAAAAGGTAATGAAAGATTCCCGGTATATGTGATGGAATCTAGCGAAAACACATTTGCTTTTACATCAATAGGAACAGTTTCGGTCTGTTCTTATGAATTAAAACAAAAAATAAAACTGAAAATTTTAAAACAATAAAAGTACCCTCAATAAACAATCTAGATATTTTTGCATATGTAAATTCTAAATTGGTGTATGTCGAGAAACATATTAAGGGACAAATAAAGGCTTTATATCGGGACTTAATTTTATAAAAATGCGAGCTCGAAAAAAGGATAATAGCGAACGCGCTAAGCATAGCCTCTACAGCGCCCAACCTTTTTGCATATCAAATTACGAAAGGAGCAGGATATATGGGGGTAGTAGTGGGGGAAGTAGTCAGGACACATTTGTTATCAGGAATTACCGGTGACAAAAGACGGCAAAAAACTTTTCTTATCTCCGCGTATGCACATATTGAAACGCTACGGGACCGAGATTCCGTGTAATCAATTGATACGTCCAATGTTTCTCTTGGGGACAGACTGGTTTTCCGTGTTACCGAGAGGGACAACAATAGGGCAATCACATACGATTTTAAAACCCAACACAAAACATCGTTGGACTTATACAGACCCGGTAGAGTTATCTAGGAGCGGAATATATACTCCCGAACAAATTCAAAGCATGTCAGGGCATAGCACTAGAATGGACGGCCTGTCGGCAGCACGACTGTTTGACGAGGACGCGTTAACTGGACTGGCAGACAGCACTTGGAACAAAATATGGACGCGTTTTCTGACTTTCGGCTCAGCATCCGCGGGGATGATTGGAATGTTTATGATCGCGAGATTAATAAAATTTGTCGTAGATACCGTTTTGCATGGATACGCCTTACATTTCATTTATGGGTCGTCAGGGGTAATCTTTGGCGCATTGAGGGCCAGTGTGACCCAATTACTTCTACACCTCGCGCGAAACCCGGCCGAGAACAATCCAAGGAGAAAAGGAGGCAACGGGAAACCAAACGGAGGAATGCCGACCACTCCACCAGCTAACGAGCCACCTCCGACTCCACCTCCGTTGCCGAGCTAAATACAGCGGGAAGTCCAGCTGGACTTCCAGCACGAAAAGGGGGAGGGCCGGACACACTGCACCGTACTCTCCAATCAACTATATCCCACGCACCTGGAGGAAGAACCAATCATCCGTTCCCTTCCACCCAGAAAAAAACGCAAAGGGCTCACTCAAAACGTCTAATTAGCACGGATTTATGTAACGGAATAATAATCCAATTAGTAGTCAAGATTACAGAGTCGAGTAGTAAGCAATAAATATAATGAGTAACCTTTGTAATAAAGTAGTAAAATTTATTGTCAAAATTATTAAATCTTTAAAGCTGAATTACGAACTAAATAATCTATCTTTAAAGTAGACATATTTCCATAAAGAAAAAGAAATTTTTTTTAGTTCCATATTCAGATATACAAGCATATGAACGGAATCGCTTTTTAGAAAAATATCACCTTTTGTGCACACATGCGGCCGAGTACATACACATATAGTGTAGCAAATGTTTTTTAAAAGGAATATTTATACATATATTGAAGAATTACTGCGCGAATTTAAAAATCTGGGACAACTCGCTAAAAACGAATTTAACGAGGTAAACGATTCATCTTTGAAACTCGAGCAGTTAGCAAAATATACCTTCGTAACGGGATTCCGAGCAGACGTAAAAAGATACATGTGCAAGGCAGAAATTTACTCGAACCCGCTAAAAATCACGCTAAGCAAATCCAAGCGCGATTGGATTACATTAAAAACATACAACAGAGTATGATGAGAATAATGTAATACGAGAATAGAACAAAAAAAATCGAATAGAATTAGCTACTTTGAGTACCCTTTCTTATATATATAGCCCATGGACACTAACGAAGTGACAGTCGAATTAGCCGGGAAGCTTTCATACGCGCGAAGTGGTGCATTACCATAACTTTACACGAGAAACTTTGCGGAAATTTTTTGCGAAGGGTGTTATCACGAATTCGTGGTAGACCCAGCGCAATTATATTTAAAAAAGGATTACACTCATCTCCTATCAAAAATGAAACTACCTTCATACTGGGAAATTTGCGGCACGTTACTCTTACTAGAAGAGCCCGCGGTCAACTGTATCCTTTGTCACTCTCTCGCCGCGCGCATAAACATGGCTTCGGCAACAACATCTCACACCTCGAAGTCGGGGCAGACCTCGGGAAATCGACCAACGAGGAGGAAAGTAGTTATAAATTACGAACGGGCTCACTACTTTAGCGGAGTAGGAACCCTTTGCACGGGCTGTTTCGATAATGCGCCGGAACAAGCGAAAAATTATGTATCGTTAACAGTGATGAGGACCACACGGGATCTATCACTGGCGGTCCCAGCGGTTACATGCATCACATGTGAGACATGCGTGGACTTCAAAGCTTGCCCTATAACGCAAATATTTTGTGAACAAAAAAGCACCAAGATATTTTTAGAAGGAAGGCTGTCCGACGCGGAATATAATATCCCACAAAATCGACGGGGCACGCCAATCACGGTCGCGGACATTAATGAAAGAAATAGCGACATCTATTAGAATCTGAAACGCGAGAGCCAGCATACCAGGTCCGCGTCAGGACAGCACGAGCAAATAAAGAGAACAAAAGGAGAACCGCAGCAGGGTAACACAAGGGGCGCAAGCACTTCCGATTCAAGCTCAAGCTAGGGAGCGGGCGACAATAGCCACGAGCAGGTAACCCACAAATAGAAGCACCATCTGGCGAACTCGTGACGGCTCCCGTACAGCCGGACTATTTAAGTCAACCAGGGATACCTACGGAAATTGTAGAGAATATATTACAACAACTGCCGCCGGATTTTGACGACCGACTGTGGAAAGTAGAGCATGACGGGGGAGCAGAGAGCGACGGTGATGTAAACAAGATATTTGCAATATTGTAAAATTTTACATTTTTGAAGAAAATGCGCTTCATTCTGATGGTACCGCTGCTCCTCAGCGCCAGCGCTTGGATCATAAAAACCCCCTTGATGGACAACCCTGGGATTATCTACAATAAAGTCGTGGACGTTCGACTGACTTCGGAGACTTGGCGCATCGCTACTGCAATTGACACTAGCCGTATACTCGAGACACAGTTTTTTTTAACGATGCCCTAAACAACGTGACCAACTCCGAGGTTTTTTTACAACTCACGGACGCCGTCGCCATCGAGCAAGTATATTCTGACCAAGATTGCGCAACTGAAGGAAATTAAGCTAGACTTCGACATCCTAGCATCAACGTATACATCGAGAGATGATACGAAAACAGGGGGGGGGGGGGGGAAACCCACTGACGCGCACGCAAGCCTTTGATATATTAATTTATTTAATGAAAATTAGTACGGAAGAAACCGAAAATAAATTGTTACCCGACGACCGACGCGCGATTATCGAGAACGATATCAATCTAAGCATGAAAGAGTTCGAGCTCGGTAAACAATGCATGCTCTCAACTCGAACTCTTTGCAATGCACTAGCCAGTATTGAAAAACACACGGAAGAGCAAGCATCAATTCGCACCGAGTATATCAACGCGGACCTTTTAATGGAGTTTGCTACAGTAGAACTTTTGTTAGTACAGGAACATATAATAATACAAGTTCAAATGCCGTTACTTGACCACACTAATTTCACTGTATACAGATTAACGCCTGTACCGGTTTTCGATCCTTTAGAATTACCAAGCAATAAAGCATTACTCATACGTCCTTCAGGTGAGTTTATAGCCATCCAACCGGATTGAAATTCACACTTTTTTAAGCGCCAACGAAAGAAACGAGTGTACAAAACTTCGTAACGTGAGACTATGTAAAGAACAAATTGTCCTTATCACATCCAGTGAGGGCGAAAACACGCTACTCAGAAAACCTTCCTATCGCGCGCTCTATTCATGTAAAATGGAAATAATTACCGGAGCTAATTTTTATATGGTAAAGACTTCGGATCCATCGTAAAGGTACGAACCACCTTCGAAGGAATTGGCGAACTCAAATTACCGGCAAACTACCACATAATAATTAATAATAAGATCTATTATTGAGCAACAGCGTCGCCTGGCGAAATAACTAACTATTTCTTACCAAAAGTTCACCTCAGCATGCTTAGTATGGTTTTTACGCAACTCCACGTGAACGGGACGACGAACATTATAAAAATCGAGAACAATAACCCGGCATATTGGTACGGGTTACTTGCAGGAATGCTAATTTGCATAACATGTGCGCTTATGTATTGGGTAATAAATCGCGTACAAAGAATTGCGCCGACACGTACACCAGAGCCAACCTATGTACCAATGCGGTGTATGTACCTCCCCGACACACGCGAGCCACCCAATACTCGGCGACCTACCACCACCACCACCCCCGTCGCCGGTCTGCGGATGAAAACACTTCTCTACAATTAATAAAGTAGGCGATACCATTAGTAAAAAAAAGAAACAAATAAATTACAATTGAGAATTGAGTTGTAAAGCAAATATCATATTAGCCATTCCTTGTTCCTGTTCAAAACAAGCGGAAAATACGTCACCTTTAATGTAATACTAGATTAAGTAATTCCCAATGTAACATAATGTAACAACTCTAACATGTATTTCGAATTTTAAATTCATTATAAGAACTGTGTCGAAATTAGAAGCAAAATTCAATATATGATGTATGTAATGAATTATACAGCAATAAATATAAGATGTATGTAACAAAATTTATTATAAGATGTGTGTCGAAATTAAAGCAAAATTCATTATAAGATCTGCGTAATGAAGTATACGACGACAAATATAAGATGTATGTAACAACATTTATTATAAGATGTGTGTCGAAATTAAAACACAATTCATTATAAGATGTGTGTAACCAATTATACAGCGATAAATATAAAAGGTATACAACGAAATTTAGTATAAGATGCGTGTCATAATTTTTAAACAAATTTATTTTGAGATGTGTATTGTAAATTATAAAACAAAGTAAAATGTGTGTAACAAAATGACTATAAGAGGTATGTCAAAATTATTCAGCAAAAATCGGTAAAATAACCTTAGATGCATGTCAGGACAAATAATTTTATAAGAGTGTGCCAAAAACTGTAAGTAGGAACTATGTATTAACATAAGAGGTGTGTCAAAGGAACCATAAGCAACAAATATAAATATATATATATATATATATATAAACTTATGTTTATATATTATAAATACCGCTTATAAAATTATTTGTGCTGACATGCATCTAAGGTTATTTTACCAATTTTTGCTGAATAATTTTGACATACCTCTTATATATATATATATATATATATATATATATATATATATATATATATACATATATATATATATATATATATATATATATATATATGTATATATATATATATATATATATATATACATATATATATATATATATATATATATATATATATATATATATATATATATATATATATATATAATAATTATGTAACGATAAAATACGATGCTATTCCTATATGTATGCAAATGTGCCACCATGTACCGACATTGATTAAGGGATGATTAGTCCATAAACAATAAAAAAATATATATATTTTAAAACGAGGTGAAGAACACTGAGTCCCGGTAACCTTGTGACACAATTGCAAACACCACGGATAGAGTATAGAAATGTACACTGAGATATAATTAAGTAAGAAATAAATTGTTGGAAATACGTTTGGTGAGCACTGTTCCTTTCTTTGTCTTACCCACTAATATCATGTATGCAAGTTCCCGCTTGCAGCGCCCCGAGCCGCCGCTTAGTACGAGCCCGACCTCCCGAGTGTCAACGTCTCAGCAATCTAATAAAAACCTTTTTCTACCGATACACAACGTCTTGTTATTTCGTCGCTTAACCCCGTCCAGAGCCAACGCTATTCTGTCATAAATCTACTATATTAGCGACTAGACTTGTAAACGCCAGAAAAATAGATGAGGATGAGCGTACAAAACAGCGTACAGCCCCCAAAAATAAAAAAATAAAAAACAACAATAAGGGGATTATGCCACTACCTGTACATCATAAAAACATCAAACACAACCAAACCCATACAACGATTCTCACCACTTACACACACACTCACAAACAATTTTCCTCTTTCCCTCACAGTTGTACCGCACCTCCCTTCCTTCCCTCTCCAGTACCCTCATTCAACTCCACGCAGAGGTCTCTGCAAGTCAAGGGGCGGAGTCACAAAACCCAAGCAGAGAGGACGAAAATCGGGGCATCGGAAGAGTCATTCTACCTTAAGCCGCTGCACCCTTCTAGTCCAGCCGACCAGCAACTACAAACCACAGACAAGCAGCACCGATAGATCAACACACCACAATAAAAATGTGCAACCAGGAGAAATTTTTCAAAAGCCTCACGCGCATGATAATGCATTGGGCGGCACACGAGCCATTTACCTTCGTGGTGTCAGAAGACCCACGGTGCGGCATACGCGACGGAGTGGATCGGCCCTGCAGATCAAAAATGGAGGAGCAAGTGGGCAGCTTCGTGCACAACGGCATGCTCCATAATTATTTACAAAGATTTGCGGAGCAGAGCGAGAATACGTGCTGGGCCAGGATGGACAACAGCAACACCATGATAGAGATGACGAGTAGCTTGGGGAACTATTTCCAGTCCACCCACCTACCGTCGCTGTTCACTCGATCGTACAGAGGGGAAAGATTCGCGAAGGCACGCCAAGGCACCACTGCAGGGACGAGTTAGTAAGGCAGACACTTCCGTGCCCATGCAGCCCTACTTCAGGGCAGGTCCAGGGACTCCATATTTACAGAACAAATAAAATTTTATTAATTTTTTTTGTTATCGATTAGGCACTCATTAATTGCTACAACGCTCGCTGATTTATACCTCGGACACAATGGAATTACCAATATCTTCTACATATATGCGATTAAAAATATTAAAACTAATGTTCTCTTCCTAAAATATGCATGAATTTACGGAACAGGTAAAGTTTCACAATCGTGAAATTACAGATATTACGAAGTATTTAAAGTAAAAAGAATATTCAGCATGGTTGCTTTTAAATAAAAAAAATATATTGGTTCATATAAAAATCCATTTTTTGATTTTAACTTAGGCTATTGAAGAATATAGTAACGAAATTAAAATTAAGTCATTTTTATATTAAACATGTCAAAAATATGTTTTTTTTCCATTAAAATCATAGAAAATCTTAATTATATTAAAATAATTATCTTCTTTTTTATTCCGCAAGTCGCAACAATAACGAAAATTACTTTTATCGGTCTCATTTTATTCAATTACTTTACGTTCATCGTCAAAGCTGTACAACAGTATAAAGAAGATTTCAGGTATACTTTTAAATATATAGATTAAAAATTAACCTAACAGCTCTTAGTTTAACTAGTGCGACTTTAAAAAAAAAGTTTATGTACATATGTATATACATAAAAACCGCAATTTGAACCAAAATAAAAAACATAATATAAAAACTAACTTTTTTAAAATCAAGTAAATGTTTACAATATACAATAAAACACTGTTAAAGATTTGTGGAAAATTTGTTTTCCTATTACTGAGAAAAAGTCCTTCAAAATTACATTTTCTTAAAAGATCCTAGAGAGCCGAGCCGGTCTCAATATCATATATATAGTATGGACGAATATAGATGTCTGTGATATATGCGACTATATTAGTTAATAGTACGAACACCGATACGAGTTATACGATTTCTGCGTATCTAGTATTCAGCACACCTATGAAAAGTGCAAACTGCAGAGGGCCCGTCTCGTTGACAGGCTCTGCACAGGCCCATGTGGAAAAAAAGGAGCACAGGTCGCAAGCCTTACCTTGCGTTCCCTCTATTCGCTGTGAGCACGAAAGATATTGCACATAAAAAAAGCGCCATCTTACGGTCGAGTGACGTGATCTGGGTATTACAAAATACATACCCAATAAGCAAGAAATATTTTATGGTAATTCTTAAAGTGTTATTTAAGAATTATTTTTTTAAGGAATTATTTCAGAAGAGTTCTTAAAGGTTACTTTGTGAAGTCACGAATGTCCGCTTTTGTACAACTCTTAAAGAATTCTTATAGAATTCTTTTATGAAAAGAAAATTTTTGCTTCACGAGCTTTAGCGCTGCAAAAGAATTTGTAAAGAAGTCATAAAGAGTTCTTTTATAAAGATTAGTCAAAACATTAAGGGGGTATCCCTATATAGATGGGCAAAAATAAACTGAAACTTTGCGAATTTTTTTTTAAAAAACTATACAAGATTTTTATTTGAAAGTTTTTTGGTTTATTATTCAAACATTAAATATGCATTTCTTATTTTTTTATTACATTATTTTGTTTATGCTAGTAATAAAAAAATGATGAACCATGAACTTTTTTTTTCTTCCTACAATTTTGTGTGCACAGTTTCTCGGCGAGTTTTCAACTTAGCACAAAAAAACGCCATTTTGAAGGTAATTTCATAATCTAGTCGATGAACCTACTTGTTTTTGAAATAAAAATTTATTTAACCAAAATTTTGCAATAATAATAAAAAAAAAATTACAGTTTTTTTCAAAAGTCCACCATTTTGCTATGGAATTTTTTTATACTTTTAATTTAGGTTAGTCGACGAGATTTAGACCTAAAAATAACAAAAAACTTTATTTTTTATGTTTCAGAGAGATGCGACGATGACAAGTCTGCACACAAAATTGTAGGAAGAAAAAAAAGTTCATGGTTCATCATTTTTTTATCACTAGCATAAACAAAATAATGTAATAAAAAAAATAAGAAATGCATATTTAATGTTTGAATAATAAACCAAACAATTTTCAAATAAAAATCTTGTATAGTTTTTTTTTAAAAAATTCGCAAAGTTTCAGTCTATTTTTGCCCATCTATATAGGGAAACCCCCTTAAATCTTTGTAAAGAATTCTTACATTTTTGAGAAAAATTCATGTACTTTAAAAGCATTTGAAATACGTTTTTAACACCACATTTTGTGTGCGTTACACAATGTGAACGACAGCACATTACCTACCCATCTCATTCACTACAGACGTACACATACACATACACTATCCCCCTGGACGACACAGAGGAAGCGAGCTCTCATGCCCTGAAGCAGCTGAAGAGGACGCACAGCTGCCATCCCATAGAGCCTCGCATAGGTGGGAGCTGGCTGGTCTCGGCTGGGGTGCGCTGAGCATGTCCTGGCGTCTCCTCTCCTTACTCCTGTTCCTTCGAACCAACCTAAGGAAACACACAAGAGATTAGAAACCAAGAAAATAAGTAAAACGCTCCCCCATAACAGCAGCAGCAACAGCCTCCGAAGCACTTGCCAGACACCTAGAAACAACACAGCATTAGTAAGGGGAGATTACAGTGATAAACTAAACACTAATCTCACCTGATAATAGTGGCAGTGGACGAATGCAGTAGCAAGCTGTATGTAGACATAACCTCTTCGAGGTTAACCGTGCCCACTGCTCCTGCTGCAAGTACGCCGTCCTGGGCCTTGCAGCTCTCGTCTTCGTGCCCCTTCGTCGGCACCGTTGCCCAGATACCCCTCCTGCTGCATTCGTCGTCGTACTTCCTCCTCCTGGCCACTCGTACTTCCTCGTCCTCTCCAACACCGTCTGCAAGCCGTCGACTGCATGCTATATAGCGTGACGTCACCGCGAGCAGACGCTCCCCATTCCTCCTTCTTACTTCTCTTTCTCCCTCGCCAAAGCATGCGCTGCGCTCTCAGGCGGGCTCGGTCTGCACTACCGAAACCCGAGGGTAGCGCCGCGAGAACGAAGGGACAACGAGTCCACTTCGTACTGAGCCACGTACACAGATGCTTCGTTTTCCTGTATCAGCTCCGCGCGACTACCAAAACCACTCGTTCCGCACGCGAATATAGCTATATATATAAACCGTTCACCGTGTGTGCCGACCAACTTGTATCGTTGAAGGAGGCCACACCAGATTCGAATAAAAGAGTAAGTTGCACAGATTATTATTGAGCTTAGTGCATACCCATATATACATACGTGTATTTCGTCGTCGGATATTACTCGAATTCGCGTTCCTGAGAAGTAGCTTCTTCCCCTCCCGACCATTTACCGTTTCCCACCGTACCGCGTGCTCACCATAGTTAGTTTATTGTATAAGTAATTTTATGTGTCGGTAGAGTACTTGTAAAATCGTGCTGCGAATTCGCGCAGCTGGCGCTCAACTCTTGTATTTCGATTGAATAAAACCACAAGTGTGCATAGTATTACCCTAAATTCCCGTGTACGATTTATTTCAGTCCTCGAATAAAACTATGTTAAAGCCTGCATGTGCGACGCAATAATCTTGGCTGAATTAGCTAAAATTATTGTCATAAAATTGGCGCCCAACGTGTTATAAAATTGACGCAGTAACGCGGGGTCGACAAACATTCGGGTGAAATTTGAATTAAATTAAAATTAAAGTTAAAAATTAATATTAAATTACTAAACTAAATTGAAATTTAAATAAAATCAATTCGTGATTAATAATTCGTGGAATACGACAATGCAGGTGAATTTAAACATAAAGTGGCACCTGTAATATATAGTTGGAATTTTCGCGAGTGATATACACGCGGCCGCGGCGAGACGCTTGACAACGCCGCGACGGCTTGTAGCTGGCCATTTTTGTATGTGCGATTATTTAAATAAAATTCGTGATAACTATCAACAATTTCAAGATATTTTGTGTAATATCAAAATGATAATTTTAGAAGGTAGTTGAAAATAAGTTTTGGCAACACGTGTTCATTAGATACAGTATAGACTCTACAATTTATTTATTTATTTATTTAAACCAGAAAGATTCACATACATAAAATTACAGAATGATGTAAATCCCTACAGAGGTAAACTAATTTACCTGTGCGCAGGTCCGGTACATAAAATTAAGAAAAGTGATAAAAAAAAAACTTAAAGCATAACTAACTTACTTAAAACTAACTTAAAGACTAAACTAGTATCGTATACATCTCATAGTAGACTAGAAACATTATAAAATTTAGAAACTATTGTTTACACATAGATATATTTAATATAATTGCACCTTATATATTATAGTTATCTTTTATCCACATTTCCAGTTTATTTTTTTGTGACTTTTTATCTAATTCTAATGTTTTTAGATCATTTGGTAATTTATTGAAAACTTGTATAGCTTTTGTATAACTATTTTTATTGCGGACCTTTTTCTTGTTGCTGGGAATCATTAATTTTTTTTTCCTAGTAATACTGTTAAACTTAAGAAATAGACTTTTTAGATTAGGGTAATGATATATCAGTGATTCAAAAGCAAAAAGTTGTTCCAAGTTCAGTGCATTATAATGTATGATAACATTTTTTTTATTAACAATTTTCAGTATTCTTTTCTGCAGATTTTGCAATAAATTAAGATTGTTTTTATAAGCACCGCCCCAAGCAATTATCCCATAATTAATTAAACTATTAAAAAAAACATAATAGACCATTCTCAATGTTTCGGTTGACATATATTTGGCGATTTTATAGAATATATATACTAAATATTTAGTTCTCTTTATAATGTATTCAATGTGCTTATCCCATTTTAAGTTATAATCGAAAATGATCCCTAAATACTTGCAACTTTCTACTCTATTTACTTTTTTGTTTCTAATTTTGATATCTATTTGCTTTGGAACACTATCACAATAGTTACCAAAAGTTATACATACAGTCTTATTAACGTTTAATGATAGTTTATTTACAGCTAACCAATTATCTACTAGTAACAAATTGTTGTTCATAGATTCCTGAGCTTCGTCCCACGTATCCCCAGTAGATATAATTGCAGTATCATCTGCATAAGACAAAATTTCATCAGGATAGATTACTTTCAAGAGATCATTAATATATAAAATAAAAAGTAGTGGACCTAAAATGGTACCTTGTGGTACACCTGTGTATATTTTTGAATAATTACTCTCACTATTATTAATTTTAACTTTTTGATGTCTATTATTAAGATAACTTGAAAGTAGATCCAGTGTCTGCCCTCTGATTCCTATACAGTAAAGTTTATCCAGTAATATTTTATGATCGACAGTATCAAATGCTTTAGCCAAGTTCAAGAAAGTTATTATTGTTGGTTTACTGCGATCCAAATTATTGTATAGTACATTGGTAATATAATTTAGGGCATCTTTTGTACCTATATTTTTCATGAAACCAAATTGGTGATCAGATATTATATTATTTTTTTAACAAAATAAAAAATTCTATTATATAATATTCTCTAAAAAATTTTAGCTATATTAGATACTAAAGAGATTGGTCTGTAATTAGAAAAATTGTGTGTGTCATCAGATTTGTAAATCTGCACAATTTCAGCATTTTTTAATGCGTCAGGCAAATGGCTTTTTCAATACATAAATTAAATATATACTCTAGTGGTTCCGCAATATAATTACAGATAACCTTCAGAGTTTGAGCATTGATTTTGTCTACACCACTATTTTTTAATTTCTTGTAATGCTCACGATTTCATATGCATTTGTCGGAGTTAAAAAAATAGAATTAGCATACATATCTGGCAATTTTATCACAGATGCCGAAGGTTTATCTATCTTATCACTCAATTTTTGACCTATTGCACAAAAATACTTATTCATATTATTAGCTATATCTACACTATCTGTAATTTTGACATTATCAAATTTAATATACTTTATAGTTTTATTCAATTTCGTTTTTTTTTCCTATTTTCGTGTTGATAATTTCCCATAGTTTTTAGAGTTGTTTGTATTATTTTCGACTGAATTTTTATCATATTTTATTTTAGCATCTAGGATAACCTTATCTAAAATTTTTGCATAATTTATGTACTGTTGTCTAAGTTGTTCATTTTTAACATCCAGTTTCAAAAAATTTTATAAGAATTGTTTTGTTTCGCATGATTAACTAATAGAATCAGTAATCCAAATTTTCCTACATTTATTTACGCCTTTTCTTTTCCGTGTTTTTGCTTGTTCCATACATTTTTTGATTTCGCTTATTAATTGGTTAGTAGCTATGTTTGGATCATGAAATGACATAAATGAATTCCAGTCTCTTGTTTCAGCAATGTTTCTCAATGTTTTATAGTCTAATATTACAGAAGGTCCGGAGTCTTTAGTTTTGATCTTATTTATAGAAACAAAAATAGGGTAATGGTTTGTTAAAGAATGTCTCAATTTATATGTATCTGTACTTAGGCTATCAGTTTTGATATATATGTTATCAATACATGATCCATTGCAATTTCCTATAGGTGGTCTAGTGATACCAACAAAACCAGGTATATATCCTTTGTCTAAAAAGTTACAAATAAATTTCTGGCTTATTCTATCCAACTCTAATAGTCTAATATTAAAATCTCCTATTACTAAGTGATTTTTAAAATTTCTCTTTTTACTTAAGAATTTGTTTAAATATAAAATGAACTCAGTCTTAGGTATGTCATGAGATCTGTACACAGCAGAAAGTTCCATACTATTATTATTACTTAGCTTAATATATATATATATATTTATTATCTTAATCCTTCCAAATTCAATAGTTTTAGTTTCATGTACAATATTTCCATCAACAAAAACCATAACACCATCGTTTTGATTTATTTTACTTTCATTATTATTACTTTTATAACCTTCTAATTCATATAATTTATAATTAAATTGTACGTAAGTTTCAGTACATATAACAATAGTTGGTTTGCTAGTTAGACTTTCCAATAGAATTTTTAATTTATCAAAGTTAGCAGACATGCTTCTAATATTAACATGCATTATAATATAATTCTTATTGTTAATGATTTTATTAAGGCTATTAATATTGTCACATGTTTTTTCTTTTCGCACCAAGTCTTTTTTTATTTTTTCAATAAATTCAAAATCCATACTTAATTAATTAACTTAAGTTTTTTTGTCATTTTGCGTTATTTCTTGTTAATATTTGCTGTTTTTGTTGCTGCTGTTGATGCTGTTGTTGCTGCTGCTGTTGTTGCTGTTGATTTTGTTGCTGTTGTTGCTGCTGTTGTTGCTGTTGTTGTTGGTTTGTTGCTGTTTGTTTTGTTGTTTTAAAATCATTTCACTTTGCATCTTGTTTTCTTTTTGCCGATTACTTATCTTCTCTTGGTAATGCATAGGTATTGATTTTACTGTCGATAAAGTAGATTTCACTGGGTAATCAGTTGTATCAATAAATTTTTTTTATCTTATTTTTTAGAATATCATATAAGTTAAAATCTGCTGCATCATAACATGTATTAAATTTTGATTGAAATTTGTTATTGCTAAAATTACAGTTTGGGCATGTGAAAACATCACTATCACACTCAAAAGTTTTATGATTTTTTGCTCACTTTAGACATGTTGTTGTATTATTGCAGTTTGAACCATTGTATCCCAATCTACCACAGTTAAAGCAAGGTTTAATATTTATTAGGTCAAAGACTCTACAGCTTTGACATCCAATAAAAATTCTGTTGTTGTTGTCTCTTATGTGTTCTTGTTTATATACATGTGCAGTACTTGAGCTTTACTATTAAAATTTGCAAAATTCCTTATATTTATATCTTCTTCAATGCCATTTTCATCCGTATTCATATAGTTTTCAGTTACCACTATTTTAATTTTTGGATTATTTAATTGTTCCAGGTTAATTTCACAAACTTCCTCTAACTTGCTCTTTAATAACTTTTCAGCAATTTCAACACTGTCATTATTAACACATTTGACAACAATCTCATCTTTATTTTTAATGTATAATTCTTTCGTTTGAATTCTTTTTTCCTTTATAAGACATTTTGCAAGTCTCTTTTTGACATCTGCTTACTGTGTATTATTTAATGCTTTGACTATATTTGAAACTTGTTTCTTCACAGGTCTTATAACACTAGCTACGAGGGTAGTTCAATAAGTCTTTAGAATAAAGTATAAAAACAATTTTTTTTGGGTAAATTTTTTTTTATTTTTCAACATAATCTCCTTGGAGCTCTATACACTTGGTCAATCGCTTTTTAAGTTTTTTTAATCCTTCAGAAAAGTGCGTTTTCGGAAGTTCCTCAAAATAAGCACTTACAGAGGCAATGACGTCTTCGTTGTCCGTAAATCTCTGTCCACCGAGCCATTTTTTCAAGTTTGGAAATAAGAAAAAGTCACTGGGGGCTAAATCTGGTGAATACGGTGGGTGTTCGACCAATTCGAATTTTAGTTCTTCAATTTTAGCCATTGAAACGAAGCATGTTTGAACTCGAGCGTTGTCGTGATGAAAGAGAATTTTTTTTCTCGCCAAATGTGGTCGTTTTTTTTTAATTTCTTCTTTCAGCTGCTCTAATAATGATGCATAATACTCACCAGTAATTGTTTTACCCTTTTCCAAGTAGTCAATAAGTATAATTCCACGTGCATCCCAAAAAACTGTAGCCATAACCTTACCAGCTGACTTTACGGTCTTTGCCTTCTTTGGAGCTGGTTCGCCTGTGGAAATCCACTGTTTGGATTGTTCCTTTGTCTCAGGAGTGTAGTGGTGTATCCATGTTTCATCCACAGTCACAAATCGACGAAAAAATTCCTCGGGATTCCGACTTATGCGCGCCAAAAGAGCCTCAGAGGCGACCACTCTATTGCGTTTATTCTCAGCTGAGAGCAAACGCGGCACCCATCTTGCCGATAGCTTTTTCATGCCTAATTTTTCATGTAGAATTGAAACAACTGCACCTATAGATATCCTTGTGGCCTCAGCTAACTCACGCACTTTTAAAAAAAAATGGTAAAAAAAAATCGAAAGTGCATATTTCAGACATGAAACCTCACTCTCTTTCCTCTAAACAACCTATTCCTTCAACAGGTAACACCACAACTAGCTACAATGCAAGGAATGGCAAAGGGAAGAGGATACAAGCTGCCACACCAGGTCACCAGCCGCCCGGGGACAGTACCGGAGGAGAGAGTAGGCGTCCGCTCTACAATCTCCGCCGCCGACCGTCGAACCATAAGACAACCAGGGATACAGGCCAAACCAGCAGTGGTGCTCGGCCGTCCGGGGATCGGAAGAGGAGCCAACCACCCATGGAGCCTTCTCCCCGGCGGGGCCGCGGCCGGATTCGAAAACTCCAATTCGCAGGTTTCACTTCGACCGCTGGGTCGCGGTTTCGTTCCGGGGAGGCTGGCATCCCCGCCCACGGTTTCGACTAGTACCCTGGTACGGACGCAGGACAAGCCGCAACTCCTATACGACCCCTTCTCAGGGATGTATCGTCCCAGGAAACCGATCGATCCAATCGATCGTTCGAAGGGGGCGATACCGAAAAGGTCGTATGAGGACCGCGAACGTCGGGCTGCATGCCCCTTCGACCCGTGCAATATCTTGACGGAATTCAAGGCCCCGTACGTGGCATCTACCCCAGCAATTCGCGCCGCACGAGGGGAGGAAAGGGACACCCAAGAACCAGTCCAGGTCGAACACCCACCGATTCGCCCCCCTCGTCCATCTAAGAACCACCACCCTACCGTACGATCCCCATCCAACCACCCCTCCTATCGTAGAACGGCAAAACCAAAACGGTCTAAAACTCACCCCATTATTAATGTGGTAAGCGACCCGAACGGGGGACAAGTACGCATTACAACAGGGACCTCAATTACCTTCACTAAGATGGCTACGACCCAGACGAAGTCGGAAAGGGAAGTGCTAATTGAGAAAGGGCGGAAGCTCAGAGAACGAGTCGGGGTAGAGTCGGTACACCCTATATATGCGATGGGCCCGATTAATTTCGTGAGGCAAGAGCGACCCAGTCCGATACCACTCACACCGACCTCGTTCGTCGGGGGGAAGACCATTCCCAGCTTATTTGACTTAAGGATCCAGCCTCCAGCTCCGTACCGATCGGATGATCTGCCTACTGATCTACTGCCTCCGTTTCTTCGCAAGGGTCCTGCTAGAATTGTAAGAAAGAAGGTCATAGATATACGCATCGTAAAAGACGCAGGGACTATAAGTTCTGCTTCCGATGTGGCCAACCAAATGTCGACGTGCACACTTGCCCACGGTGCACAGGACCACCACCGTCGGACTATCGGGGGTCGTCGGACCAACCACGCACGCCGCCGGCGACGCCTCCCCCTCAGGGCGTAACGGGACCAATGACAGCCCCAATCTCGACCTTACCTTCTGCACCGGCGCCCGTACCAACTCCAGCGACCGTAGCATCGGATATTTACGGCTCTGCTAATCTGCAAGTGCTCGTAGTAATGCCGGGTGCTACGGTCTACTTATTGCAACCCCAATAAAAAAAATAAACACCCCTTCCATACTCCCCACCTACCGATACCGAATCTCCTATTGTGGACACACAATTCCCCTATCGCCAATGCCGTACCCCCCTCCGCCTCCCGACAATACCGTAAATTTCCTATCCAAATACATCCCGTCCCTCCCAGCGTCAATACGGAATACCTTCTTAACGGAAACTCCAGTCCATGCCTACCGAATGCGTTAACTTCCACCTCGATAACCAAAAACTCATAACAGTATCCGGTAACTTGCCTTATTGTAAATATTATTCCCCCCCTACCGTAAGCAGTACTCCATTCGCTAGATCATTCACTTGTAGATATTAGAAACCACAGGGTTACAGACCCATCACGACAACCCCATACTATTTCCGTAGACCAATAACAATTTGTAAACGCGAGAAATTGTGCATACATAAAATAAAGTAGTATAAACTAAGTAAGTTATTTAAGAAAGAAAAAGACTGATATGTATGATGGCAAAGACTGATTTCAACTACCTCGCTAAAGTTTTTAAATCGTATATTTGGGAGTGGGTTCGTTACGCGAACTGACCTAGCATCCACTCATTGGTAAAATCACTTGTAGTAAAATCAGCATGTAACCAAGTGCCAACTACATGCACAAATTACTGTATCAACACTTTATATAGAACTCTGTTTCCTTAGAATGTCGTACATTAAGCATAATACTATGAAGTGTCCCTTACTAAATTAGGAAAAATTTAAATTTAAGAATTTAGTCTGTAAGAATAACACTGTATCTAAAAATGTTTTTAGCTTCTTTTTATAGATACAACAGAACTAATCACGACTGATCAATTATACAGCCATAATGTAAGTAGTCATTAGTACTTATAGATGCCTAGTAGCAACAAATAAATATTCATAGTTCATCAAGAGAACAAGAAGAAATGACAATTAAATGAAGTATTTAAGCAAAACTGTACATATGCGTAGGATAAGTACTCGTACTTAGCTAGCTAGAAAGCGTGAAACACAAGCGATTAGCATAGATTAGGGTATCATATAAGAGTGAGCACGTCATTAGTAAACCGCGAACCGCGTAGATGCGCTTCGGTTTAGTAGGGGGGAGTTTGTAACACCACATTTTGTGTGCGTTACACAATGTGAACGACAGCACATTACCTACCCATCTCACTCACTATACACATACACTATCCCCCTGGACGACACAGGGCAAGCGAACTCTGATTCCCTGAAGCAGCTGAAGAGGACGCACAGCTGCCAACCCATAGAGCCTCGCAAAGGTGGGAGCTGGCTGGTCTCGGCTGGGGTGCGCTGAGCATGTCCTGGCGTCTCCTCTCCTTACTCCTGTACCTTCGAACCAACCTAAGGAAACACACTAGAGATTAGAAACCAAGAAAATAAGTAAAATGGTATTAGAACGATACCCACCTGATTTTATGCCTTGAAAGGCATGAATAGATCCACCTTGGACGGAGCGGCTGCTTCTCTAGACATGAAGGCGGCCTGCAGCATGCACCCTAGAAAACATGAAGAAGCGTTAGTTTACAGCAGACATGCACATCAAATTGGAACTCTCTTACCTGGTTTAGAGGGTTTGCAGCGGCAGGTTGGTCCCTCAGGAACAGCAACGTAGCTTAACTCGTAGTCCGCTCCCCCATAACAGCAGCAGCAACAGCCTCCGAAGGACTCGCCAGACACCTAGAAACAACACAGCATTAGTAAGGGGAGATTACAGTGATAAACTAAACACTAATCTCACCTGATAATAGTGGCAGTGGACGAATGCAGTAGGAAGCTGTATGTAGACATAACCTCTTCAAGGTTAACCGTGCCCACTGCTCCTGCTGCAAGTACACCGTCCTGGGCCTTGCAGCTCTCATCTTCGTGCCCCTTCGTCAGGACCGTTGCCCAGATACCCCTCCTGCTGCATCCCTCGTTGCACTTCCTCGTCCTGGCCACTCGTCCTTCCTCGTCCTCTCCAACACCGTCTGCAAGATGTCGACTGCATGCTATATAGCGTGACGTCACCGCGAGCAGACGCTTCCCATTCCTCCTTCTTACTTCTCTTTCTCCCTCGCCAAAGCATGCGCTGCGCCCTCAGGTGGGCTCGGTCCGCACTACCAAAACCCGGGGGTAGCGCCGCGGGAACGAAGGAACAACGAGTCCACTTCGTACTGAGCCACGTACACAGACGCTTCGTTTTCCTGTATCAGCTCCGTGCGAATACCAAAACCGCTCGTTCCGCTCGCGAATATAGCTATATATATATAAACCGTTTACCGGGTATGCCGACCAACTTGTATCGTCGAAGGAGGCCACACCAGATTCGAATAAAGAATAAGTTGCACAGATTATTATTGTGCTTAGTGCATACCCATATATACATATATATTTATATAGGTAATTTTTTCTAAAGCTTGCGCCGCGTGCATGTCGAGCATCGCGTCACCGCCTTTCCACGTGTATTTCGTCGCCGGATATTACTTGAATTCGCGTCCCTGAGAAGTAGCTTCTTCCACTCTCGACCATATACCGTTTCCCACCGTACCGCGTGCTCACCATAGTTACTTTATTGTATATGTAATTTTATGTGTCGGTAGAGTACTTGTAAAATCGTGCTGCGAATTCGCGCAGCTGGCGCTCAACTCTTGTATTTAGATTGAATAAAACCACAAGTGTTCATAGTATTACCCTAAATTCCCGTGTACGATTTATTTCAATCCTCGAATAAAACTATGTTAAAGCCTGCATGTGCGACGCAATAATCTTGGCTGAGTTAGCTAAAATTATTGTCATACGTTAAAAAAGAATTCTTTATGATTTTTTTTGCAAACTATCTCGAACTTAAGTGCATTCAAAAAGAATTTTTTATGTTAATATATAAATTATTTTGTATTGATCTGAAAAACATTGAAAATGAAATCTTTGTGTTTTCTTTTATAAATCACTTTCAAATTATTTAAAAACCATTTAATAAGGATTTTAATAATAAATTATTTATAATTTACGCATTTATTAGAACAAATGAGTGTATTTTTCTTAAATTTTTATTAATTATTAAACATATGACAGATAGGTGTTAAGTGACGAAAGTTGTGTGTTACTTCGAATTAATTATTAAAATGAACAAACAGCCCTCACACACACAGCTTTTGTCACTTAACTTCTCCGCGTGTAAGTCGAGGTCACCAGAAGCTCGACTTACTCATTTATTGCTAAGTGAGGACCTTTCCTCCGCCATCGTACGTTCGGTAAATGCACGTGCAAGGTTCCCGTCTAGCTGTCGCCAAGCTGATGCACACCCATGAGTGCGACACGAGGCGACAATTGCCGTGACGTGACGATGGAGGAGAGGAGCGGTCTAGAGCGGGGACGACGTTGCAGCCAGCAAGCTGTAGTTCCGCCACGTTTCGGCAGTCGTGATTAGGCCAATATCAGAGTAGCCACGCGTCTCAAATTGTGAGTCGTGTTTAGGCCAACATAGGAGTAGCCACGCGCCTCATAGATAATTCTTATCCACCGTGATAGCCACGCGCCTCATAGATAATTCTTATCGCTGTATTTCAACAACAAAAAATAAAAAAGTATAAAGAGTAACAAAGAAAAACAAAAGAAACAAAAGGATTTAATCGCCTCACCTCGCACAAAGGCCCGGGCCTGTACAGGACGGCTGGATTTAGATCTTTCTCCCCCCCCCCCCCCCCGGCTTAAGTATTTAAAATTATTGCGTTAAGAAATGTTTCTTAGACGTTTCTTAACAAAAATTGGTGGAGGCGCCGGGTAGATTGTCCAGGATAAACCTTTTGTTGCTTTTCCTTATTATTCTGTAAAAAGAGCAGAACATTCGAATTCTTTTTCTTTTAAAATATATTTAAAAAAAAGCCCCCTCTTGGCGTCCTACGGGAGAAATTGGAGGCGAAGGCACAGTGCTTCCATTGTGCGTGCAGCCAGCGTGGCCTGGAATGCAGTGAGGTAGCTGCATTCTTCAAACCCAAAAGCAAACAAAATCATTTTAAGTTCAATTTCGTTAACAGTAAAGTTTTTTATTTTTTTGTTACATACACTTAAGAAATAGTAAAGAAATATTTTAAATGAAAGTTTTCTTTAAGTTTTTTTTATTGCTTTGTTTTTTTTTAAGTTCTTTTAAAACTAATTTTCTTAATTTTATTTTCTTCTTTTCACACACATTTAGCTGTATTTGTTTTTTTTTTGTTATATTTTTAACAATAACTTTTTACACGCACAAATTATTATTGTTTTTTTAACAGATATATATCACATCATCATTTATTTAAAAAAAAAAATAAGGGCAATATTTAATTAGGAGGGCCTTTTAGGTACCTAGCGTACCATAACTTCTTCCCATAAAACCCTCACAAACTGCCAGCGACAAGCACATCATGCTCTGGCAATATTAGGCCTCGCAGTCGAGCCAGTCAGATCGCAGCAGTGCGTTGTCGACGCTGAGGCATAGCGACAAGGGCACAACCCACTGGGAACACAAGTTCTGGGGACGTCCAGGCACTCACAATCCAATATTCAATATTTGTACACAATTTAGCACTTATACTTTTTCTTTTCCTCAATTTTCCTATTTTTTATCCAAATTTCAAAACACTTGAAATACCACACTTCATTTAAATTAACACTTTACAAACTTTCTCACACGTTCGACCACTTTTCTTCTAAGCTGAAGCATACAGTTAACAAACAAATCACTACCTGTGATTGGCAACAGCCAGCTGTCAGATACCCAGGCGTTGGCGAGGATGTTCGCCTTGGCGCTCCAGCTTGTTAAGTGTCTGCTGGATCGTTTTATCTGCAACCTATAAAAATAAAAAGAAAAGGTTATTAAATACAATTATAAATTATTGTCCGTTATTCTAGGGATGCTTATACACTAGATTCAATATAATTATAACATATTGCACCCAAAAAAAAAACAATAAAAAATTTAGTTGATGCAACAAAAATTATCTTTTAAACTACATGTTATAAAATATAAAAATAAAATTGAATAAATACATACGTATATATAAGATAAGTGCTATTACCTTGCATGAAAAGGTGGTCGTAGCCCAGGAACAGGGTACCGTTACGACAAAATCTTGGTCCGGAAGCCTCGATTGTTGTCAGCAAGAACCCAGGACCTCGCACAAGGAAGGCGCACCTGCTGTGGCGGTGGTGCATGGCTTTAAGTGTAAGCCAGATGTGAAGCCGAATGCAAGCAGTCATCTAAAAGGACAATAACATCAAAGCGCATTGTAGACATATGAATTCTATTATACATAAATTACTCTTAATAATCTGGGTACCTCACCTTGTTTAAAACCCAGATAAAGCAGCTGCACTAGCAGTTTAATTTTCCTTGTAGAGATGCTCCAGCTTTGCTAGAAACAACAACAATTTAACACAAAGCAAAAGCTCTTGTTTGAAAACACTATAAGTTTTTTTTATATAGTAAAAGTATATTTGGCACTTATCTGACAGGTTAAGAAGAAAATCCTGGGCACCAAACGACTTCCTTTTAGCGTAATAATAATAAACTTTCAGCTGCTCAACAATCTAAGTGAAAATAAACAACACTTAGTAATGAGCAATAACAACAATCGAGTTTAACCTCAACTTGCTATACTGTAGCAGGCCGCATGCTGCAAGAGCACATGGTTATAGTGACGAGCGCCTAGGGACTTTCTCGCGCTCAGCACTAGGCGCGCGGAACTGACCCTAGCGCGGAGTATAGCTAGACTCGCAGCGCAAGGAGTACAACAGCGGCGCCATTGTCGGGTGGGCGCCATTTTTAGGGCGCGCGTATTTCAAACGGGTTTTCAGTAATTTTGAGGTTTAGGTTGATTTAACTTATTAATAAAATCTTATAAATAATAATAACCCTAATAATCAATAAATGAACAATTTTGTAATAAATTCTCAAAAAATTTTTTTTTTTAGTACATTTTATGAAATTTTTAGAATAATATCTTCCAATTTTTTTTTATAACTAACATTTAATTTTGCTTTATTAGTTTTTTTTTTATTAGAATAAGGAAATCATCAATCGACAATAATATTCATTCAATATTTTGCGGGTTTAATTTAAAATTTTAAAATTACTTTTTCATTGTCTTTTATATATACATTTGGATTTTGTTTCTTTCTTTTTTTTTACAATTTTGAGTATTTTCTTTTTGCAAGTTTTTATTGTATTTTTAATTTTTAATTTTTGATTTTAATTCTACAATAATAGCGCTCTATTAAGTTTTTCGTTATTGTTCCATCATCAACGTGATATTGCAATTCACTAGTAGCATTAATAATATTTAATTGATAAATTTAGTATAACTTAGTGAGGTTTTCCGAATCAGGAATTCTTAATATTTATAATTTTTTTATTTTTTTTTGTTTTTCTTTTCAACGTTCTTATTTAACATTTTTCGCACCTACTTACCGACACCCCTAAAAATAGAATTTAATAATTAATTCTATTTAATAATAATTTTTTTTTTATAATAAAACAGTTTTTTTGGGATTTTTAATTTTTAACAAGGTTTACTTTAGTGGTAGTTCGCACGATTTCATGCATGGGTGACGTAAGTAACTTATATAAAGCCAATCTGAAAACATAAACTGAGACCACGCAACAAGAAGAGAATATTGGGTTTGAAGGATATTCGGAGTGGCTTCAAAGGCTCATTCAAGAACTCGAACCAATACTTTTTGAATATTTGGAGTTTTAGGAAAAAGGGGAAATAATACTACTTTCTCATCTCTTTAGCGAAAAGAAAAGAATACATTTTTCAAAACTCATTCAAGTTACACCTAGCCAAAAGCAAGTGCTAATTGCTAAGGAATATCAGAGTCGCCAACCAGGACAAAATAACACAGCGAATAAATAGTGCCCAAGACTCACTACAAATCGTAATCTCAACAAGATGCCTGACACTGGCAATGAGAGAGCCAGCAATAGTGGTGCTCAAAATGCAACTAGCTCGGCGGACTTGGTGACCACCATGGTCCATAGTTTCGCGTTGCTCAATTCCACCAATGGTATTCCAATATTTGATGGAAGTAACATACCAGTCAAAGACTACATCGAAGATCTCAGGCATGCAGCTTCAAACATACCTGTATCGGTGAAAGAACAATTCTTAAAGAATGTCATTCAAAGACTAACAGGCGCTGCAAAAAGAAGTTTGAGAAATAAGACCATAACCACAGTCGATGATCTGATACAACACCTGAAATACAGGTTTGGACCAGGGAAGAACTTCAGCTACTATGATAGCAAAATACACAGTGCCCGCATGAAGCAAGGAGACACTGTCGGAGATTTTTATGACGAAATAAATATGCTTCTAGGTAGTGCCAAAAGCGCTCTAAAAGAAGAAAAAGGAAATGAATATCATGATCAGATGATGATACCGTTAAACTCCATGGCGGTAGACATCTTCATAAGAGGTTTACCAGGAAACCTATGCGAAAGAGTAGATCTGACTCATCCAAGGAACCTGGAGGAGGCTTACGAGGAGGCGATCAGATTGGAAACAAGAATGGAAGCCAGAATTATCCCAGACTTGAGACACAATAGCAACCAGCGGACCTACAGAACTCAGGGATACCAGGAACACAGGCGAATTTATAATCATGACAGTCAACCAAGGTTCATGGATAGCTACAACAACTATGAAAAACCCAGAGAGCCAATGTATATTGGATACATGGATCATGAACCTCTCGGATCTGAGGAACCTTATGATCAATATAGATAGCAGTATGATCATTATGCAGACAATGACACTCAAGAACAACTTTATGTTGGATACATGAACAGGGGACCAGATCGAACCCAATATGAGCCAAGGAAGCTTTACGAATCTAGATATCAAGATGAGAGCAGGGGCTATTACGGACACAACAGGGATCAATATGACGATCGACCGCAATATGGACCCGGGGCCCGATTTGATCAAGGACAATTTCAAAGAAACAATGATCATGTGCCTAGATTCAATAATCAATGTCCCAGAAATGACTACCAACCAAGGCTATTCAATCACCATAATGGAAGATATCACAATTATCAGCCCAAGCAACCGGACAAACGTAATTTCACAAACAATTATTACGAGAGCAACGAAAATCATAATAGCCAGGAGCGCTACAACTTCCCCCCAAATAATGAGGGAAATTTAAACTCCAATGGGTCTCGCCAGGAACAGAAAATGGTGGGCCAAAATGCGAATCTATACCAAAACCAAGACATGCCCAGAATGACTCGGCAATATCAAGGACAAGCCCAAAATCACGATCAGATAAACCAGTACAACCAAAGAGAAAATCAAGCTCAGAGACCCAGACAGGATCAGTACCAAGAACCGAACAGGACCAACCAACCCGTATGGCAAAATCAGAAGGCACAGTATCAAAGCCGCAACACGAAACAAGTGAACAAGGTGATGACGATATCGAAGAGCCAGGAAAGATCTACAGGATTGCGCCTTGCACAAGACATAGGGATGGAAATGAAGACGAAGAAAATGATGAACTAACAGCCATCAGACTAAAAGTACCGGGAGGAAGCCAACCATGGCTAACATTCATGCTGGACAACGGAGCAACAGTCAATTTAATAAAGATCGATGCGCTGGACCCATACACAGAAGTAGATACTGACCAAACCTGCTTATTAGGAGGAATCACTCCAGATACCATGGAAACCTTAGGGTTAGTATACATGAACATAAGAGGAAAACCATACAGATTCCAAGTAGTACCAGATGATTTCCCGATAACATGTAGTAGCATGCTAGGAAGGAACTTCTTCAAGCAAGAGGGCGCCGTTATCTCCTACTATAACAACGCACTCATGATCAGTGGTGACGTGATGAATCCTATACCATTCCTGACTTCAGAAGAATTGAAGCAAGAGGGTTATGTGCCGAGACAAGTTCATGAAGAACCACACAATTTCCGAAAGGATCCCACAACTACTGAAATACAGGACAGAATATTACAAGTTAACAAAGAAAGTCAACAAGGACAAACACAAAGAGTTAAATACACCATACCAAAGAGGACAAGACAAATAATAAAAATCAATCTAATGAATACCAACTTGAAGGAAGGATATTTACCAAGAATAGATGTTGGAAATAAGGATGTATATTTAGGAGAAGGAGTAGTAATAAATGAACACAATACATGCAACGTAATGGCCATAAACACGAGTCATCAAGAAGTGACAATAGAAGTGGACCCGAAAGAAATACTAGAATTTGAAGCCAATCCTACATTTCTAACAGACACAGAAAGTGAATTCGATGGTGAAACTATTGTCAATAAAATAAAGAGGCTGGAAAAAGTGAAGAGCCTAATAAAAAGGGGACATATGAATCAAGAGGAATCGGATATAGTGGATAAAATAGTTGAAGAGTACTATGATCGATTTCTACTTCCGGGAGACAAATTACCTTGCACAGACAAGGTACAGCATTAAATACCCATGGAGAATGACTTACCTATCAATGCGAAACAATACAGAATTCCACCCGCGCACATGGAAGTAGTAAAGGAAAGCGTTGAAAAGAAGCTTAAGGACCAAATAATACAACCATCAAACTCACCGTACAACTCGCCAATATGGATAGTCCTAAAGAAACCCGATAGCAAGGGAAATCCAAGATGGCGCATGGTAATAGATTTCAGAGAACTAAACAAGAAGACCATAGGAGATGCTTATCCGTTACCAAACATAGCTGACATAATGGATCAACTAGGCGGAGCAATGTATTTCTCGGTCTTTGATCTAGCAAGTGGTTTCCAACAAATCCGTATGAAACCTGAAGATTGCTACAAAACAGCCTTCACAACGAGGAATGGACACTTCGAATATACAAGGATGCCTGAAGGTTTAAAAAGGGCAACTGCCACATTTCAGAGATTGATGGACAATATACGCAGGGGACTTCAAAATGTAGAAATGATAGTCTACCTAGATGATATAATTGTTTATTCACGAGACTTAAAACAGCACTATGACCGAATAATGAGATTAATGGAAAGACTCAGAGACGCAAACCTAGTATTGCAACCAGACAAGGTAGAATTCTTTCGCAAGGAAGTAGGATTCCTAGGACACATAATAAGTGCAAAGGATTTAGAACCTGATCCAGAAAAAGTATCCGCAGTAAGGAACTTTCCAAGACCCAAAAATGCTAAAAACATAAGAGAATTCCTGGGTCTGGCAGGGTATTATCGCAAGTTCATAAAAGACTTTGCAAAAGTAGCAAAACCCTTCAGTGAACTACTAAAAAAAGAAAAGGAATTTGAATGGCAAGACGAACATGAACAAAGTTTCGAGGCACTCAAAAGGCCCCTGTGTGAAGCACCCATCCTACAGTTCCCCGATTTTGAAAAAGTATTAACTTTGATCACTGATGCTTCAAATTTTGCAATTGGAGCTGTACTCAGTCAACAAATAGACAATTTTGACCACCCAGTCCAATATTTGTCCAGAGTACTGAACAATGCTGAGATAAACTATAGCACCACAGAGAAAGAGTGTCTAGCAGTAGTATATGCTTTGCACCAATTCAGACCATACCTATTGTGTCGAAAATTTATCCTGGTGGCTGATCATGAGCCTTTGAACTGGATGCACAACAGAAAAGATCCAGGATAGCGACTCATGAGATGGATGTTCAAATTTTCTGGGTATGAGTACACATTCAAGTACAAACCAGGCAAACTGAACAAAAATGCAGATGCGCTATCAAGAAACCCACCTGAACAGCTACCTTCGGAGGAAGAGATAAATAAACAGATACCGATATTGAGGGTTATGGTACAAGAACAAAAGAACGAAAGAGAAAATCAAAACAAGGCCACCAGTGTAGCATCTACCTCAAAAGGAAGAATACCTATAAGTTTTAGACCAAGAGTACACTCAACGGGTGAACAAATAAAGAAACCAGGAAGACCAAAGGGGTCAAAAACCAAAAAGACCGCTCCTCCTCTAGAACACAGTGTGATAGCACAAAGGACCTGAGCAAAAAATGCAGTATCCAGCCCAATCGCTGACTATATAAGGCAGGGAGCAATACCCAAGTTCACGGCAAGGAAAAATACTGA
This sequence comes from Gastracanthus pulcherrimus, assembly GCA_949152435.1. Lineage (NCBI taxonomy): Eukaryota > Metazoa > Arthropoda > Insecta > Hymenoptera > Pteromalidae > Gastracanthus > Gastracanthus pulcherrimus. The sequence goes on along the minus strand of OX424573.1, from coordinate 94,072,623 downwards.
AAACCTTAGCAAAGAAAAGAACAAGAACAGTAAAGGCGAACAGAATCCGAATCAACAGGAAATGCAGTCCCTGACCACAGAAAAACAAGCAAGTCTAGACTCGGACTCGTCCATGATACCTCACCTCTCACCCTCGAGACGGTCAATAATGTCCTCTACAGGAGTAGACAGCGACGCCAACTCAGAAAAACCACCGATACCAGATCCCAGATACAGTGGTTTAAGGCAAGAGGAGGCGGATCAGGACCAGGGTGAGTCATCCAATGACGAAACGATCAGTGATATCGAATCATTGACCAGCAACTCAACCAACAAAAGCAACATTGAAATCAGAGTGACACCAATGCAAACCACGGACACGGAATCAAGTTCGGAAGATGAATCCGTGAAAAACTTGTCAATAAGAACCACTCTGAGCAGAGAAGAATTAGAGGAATCAAAAAGGAGATTAGAAGAAAGCCTAAGAATTCACAGAGAGAAAACTCAGGAAGTGGCACCAGAACCAATATTCATTCCATCCCATTTCTCTGATGGAGACGAAGTAGAAGATGAAATGCGGTATCACCTACATACAATAGACCCAAATTATGGAACTGACAACATGGACGAGATACTAGCCCAGAGAGTCGAAAAATTATTGAGTCAAACCCATGCATCCCTTGCGTCACAGCAGGAAGAGACAGATGGTACTAGCGAGGATTCAGCAGATGATGAAAGTTTAGCGAAAAGTGAGAATGGGGAAGTTGAGTTTAGCAAAATAATCACTCAACCTCGAAGAGCAATATCTGAAACACCAACAGTAACACAAAGGGAACCAATCGGCAGAAGCACGCCAGGAATCAGCAGAGGAACCAGGAAAGAAGCAAGAATACCAAACCTAAGGGAGATTGAAGAAGAAGAAAACACTTAAATAATTATCGACTATTCGAAACCACCGGACATCACAGTACCAATTTTCTTTCCTGCAATACCGCCAGATGGACCTATGAACCAGTATCAAGATCCTAAGGGGAAAAACCAAACCACCTTGAGTGATGACTCGGCAAGCACAAATACCACCCATGCACTAGGATTACGGAATAATGTTACAACCCTGCGCCAATGCCTCACATATAAAAGAGATAATTTGGTGCATTTCATATCTAAAGACTGTGATAACACTAGTTCAACAACAAGACTCCTAGTAGAAATAGGAGCCATTAATCTACAAAACATGAAAAGCAAAAAACCAAAAGTGGGACAAATCCTAACAACCCCTTTCAAGAATCATGATATCTTCTCAGTAGTAGTGAAAGACAGATACTTTGAACCAACAAGTATAAGTAACTTGAACATTGCATTATCAAACCTAAAGAAAAACCTTTTGAAACGGAAAATATACAGTTTCAGAATATCCCGGAGAATAGAACAGAATTAGTCACCAAGTGTTTTGAAAACACTCAAATAAAAGCAACAATTTGCTACGGAAAAGTGCAATTACCAGACAAAAAAGATCGCACACCCATCATCGCAACTCTGCATGATAGTCTGACAGGCGGGCACAAAGGAGTGAATCAAACCTATCAAAAGATCAGAGAGAGATACTACTGGCCAAGGATGAGAAATGATGTACTGGACTACATACGGAGATGTTCCAGCTGTCAAGAAAGGAAGATAGACCGTTTCAAGACTAGAAAGCCAATGGTCATAACAGATACGCCCATTGAAGCCTTTGACAAGGTATCAATAGATACAGTGAGAAAACTAAGAATGACACCAAGTGGAAATTGTCATCTGCTCACCATACAATGTAACCTCACCAAATACCTAATCGCAGTACCAATCAAAAACATCAAAGCCACCACAATAGCAGATGCGCTAGCGAAACATCTAATCTGCAAATTTGGCGCACCGAGAGCAATACTTCAAGACCGAGGAACTAGCTTCTTGTCAGAGATTGTAGGAACCATGCTAAGGCTATTCAAAATTGATCACCTGACAACCTCAGGGTACAGACCCCAAACCAATGGCTCCCTTGAAAGGAGTCATGCACCCTTAATAGATTTCATCAGAAGCTACTCAGAAAAATTTGATGATTGGGATAACTTGGCACCTTTTGCCACGTTTTCATACAACACAAGCGTACACAGCGCAACTAATTTTACCCAGTTTGAGTTAGTGTATGGCCGAATAACCCGTTTTCCGATACACATACCTTCCGACGAAAGGTTACGAACCTACAACATTTATTTACGCGTTCTCATCCTGCGTTTAAACGAAATGAAAATCGAAGCCGGTCGAAATCAGATAAAAATCAAACATAAATCTAAGCAGCAGTACGATACAAAAATTAGGAGATTCAAAGCAAGGGTGGGAGGCTATGCGAGAATCATAAAAGAAGCCAGGACCTCAAAGGGAGATAGCTTTTACAACAAACCTTTACAAATAGTAGAAATGCTAGGCAGAAACAATGTAATTCTAGAATTGCCTAATGGCAGACGAATAAGAAAACATACGAACAAACTAAAAGAAGCCGTACCTCCAGACGAAAACAAATAACTTGACATTTCACGACATTATTCAAATTACAGGTATCAAAATGGACGTGATATTCACAATTTTAACCTTCGTCACCGTAGTATCTGGCCGCGACAACTATGATTTAGAGAAGGTAGAATCAAACCCTGGCATCTACTACGAGCGAATGCAAAGCATTAGACTAAAAAGGGCCGATTGGCAAATTGCCATTTACATAAATGTTAATGAATTTTTACAAGCCCATGGACCTCTCGAATCGTTCAACCAAGTGTACTCCAAGTGCATTATAAAATTGCCGGTTCACAAATGCAAGCTAGCATTTACAAAAACAAATAAACGACACCGTACAAAATTTCGGTCATTATGAATACGCAGGAGCAAGAATTCCGCGCAGCATCAGGACCCAAAGAATGACACCCCTATGAGCAATTGGCAGGATCAGCAAAAGTCTATTTGGACTTGTAACAGAAGACGACGTAGAAAATATCAATCATAACATAGATAAACTCTACCAGGACCAAAACAAAGTCATTCAATTAATGGACCAAAGAACTCACATCATATCAGCCAGTTTTGAAGAACTCTACAACATCACCAGAGCGCACCAACGAGCACTCGATAACATAGAAAAAGTATTCACTGAGAAAATGACTACTCTACTAAAAGAAGGCGAAGAACTAAAATACATTCTAGAACTAGCTACCTATCTCAGGAGCGTAGAATCAAAACTAAACCACGTAATCAGCAGTAACGAAAAGCTTTTGGCTATTCTAAGACTGTTGAAGGAAGGCAAGGTACACCTTAAATATTAGAGAATATTAAAGAAATAGTAGTTATGATAAACTTATTATACAGGGTGTCAATTAAGTCCCGGGACGGCTGAATATTTTCTAAAGTACTGCTTTTCTGGAAGAGGTCAAGGTCATTCCTTAAGTAACTTTGAATAAGGAACCCAACGGTGACCTTGGATTTGACCTTGAACCTCATTTTCAAGGTTATTTTGAGGTCAACCTCATTTTTTCAAACGGGAACCCCTATTTTTTATAGCGGAATCGGAAAGAGCGGAAAATTTTACATCCGGATATGTATTGAGGTATGGGGTTGAGGTAACCCCTAGAGGTCAAATAGAGGTCAAATAATGACTTCTTAAAAATCTCGCGAGTTCAGTGGTAAAACAAAAGAAACAAAGGTCATACCCTAGGTAAATCTTTACGGGGTACCCGACGGTGACCTTGGATTTGACATTGAACCTCATTTTCAAGGTTGTTTCGAGGTCGACCTCATATTTTCAAATGGAAACCCTTATTTTTGATACCGGATTCGGAAGGAGCGAGAAATTTCAAGTATGGATGTGTTGAACAAGGGATGTAATTGTGACCTTCAATTTGACTTTGGACTTGACCTTGAAGGTCATTTGAAGGTCAACTGGTTTTTTTAATCGGAAATCCCAGTAATAATACCGGAAACCGATAGAGCGAGAAATTTTACATTCAGTCCTTATTCTCACTTTTAGCGTTACCCAGAAACAACGACGTGGACGTAGTAAGATCTGTTTCCTTTGGGCTGCTTGATTAACGTGAGTCCCCTTGCCTCTCACGATTGGGGTGCTTGATTAACGTGAGTCCCCTTGCCTCTCACGATTGGGGTGCTTGATTAACGTGAGTCCCCTTGCCTCTCACGATTGGGGTGCTTGATTAACGTGAGTCCCCTTGCCTCTCACGATTGGGGTGCTTGATCAACGTGAGTCCCCTTGCCTCTCACGATTGGGGTGCTTGATTAACGTGAGTCCCCTTGCCTCTCACAATTGGGGTGCTTGATTAGTGAGTCCCCTTGCCTCTCACGATTGGGGTGCTTGATTAACGTGAGTCCCCTTGCCTCTCACGATTGGGGTGCTTGATTAACGTGAGTCCCCTTGCCTCTCACTCAAAGGTTCAAAGTTTAACGGAGATGCTGAAACTGAAAACCTTCAACTTCTTGACAGAAAACTAGACGATTGTAAAAATCAGTTACAGCATCGGGAATCATTGCTCTATCAATTCTAGCAGCCTCTTGCATAATCCGATTGCGCAGATCCTCTAAATTGTTTGGTTTAGTGGCTCGAACGTCTCGACCAAAATGATCGGCTGCTTCATCCTGCTGAAACCAAGTTACATCGTAATCATCACCTGCTATCTCTCTAATTCGTGGTATTATTTGATCCCTTAGTAACTGTTCGTATAAAGCTGCAGTTTTATGCAAATTTACGTATTTTAGATGCCCTGTGCGTAAAAGTGATCTCTTTTGTATGAAATACTACATCACAATAAAAATTTGGTATTACCATTATCCGTTTCACTCTCAGTCTCTACATCACTGTCTTCTTCCATCTTATTACATTTAATTTGTTTGCGCTTGATAGTGTTATCATCATTGCCATCCTCACTAGATTCGTCATCTAACTTTCTAGGTTTGGTTCGCTTGCGATATCCGGTGGTGATTTGTATTTTATTAATAACTTTGTCAGTGTCGTCCCCTGTAGAGCAATCTAAAGTGTCTTTTTCTACTCTGCACGCTTGTCTATAATCTACGGAAAATTGTATTCAATTATTACAAAATAAATTATTGTATACTTTATTTATTAAAATTCATAAACTTCGAGCCGCGCTGAACCCGAATCCGAGGTCAGATTTTGAAAATGAATTTTTTACTCAAGAACTAAGAGAGATATCGAAAAAACAACAAGAACAGTTTCTATTTGTGTTTTCACGTAGAATACGAAAGAATTTTTTGTTTTTAAAAATCTCGATTTTTTTACTTTCCCATCCGCCATATTGGATCCGCCATCTTGGATTTTCAAAATCTGACCTCGGATTCGGATTCAGCGCGGCTCGGGACCGTATGAAATGTAAACAGTTTCCCCGCACCATAGCTGTAACTCTTATGTGCACGAAAGGGTTACATAATTTTTTCAAGATTTTATTGTTTTTTTGGTAAAAAAAGTTTTCTCTGCGTTCTATTTTTACTTACTTTAATTTTATAAGGAAAATAGATATGTATAGAATTTTGATCTTTGGGGATAGTCGTTTGAACACTCTCTGCGTTAGCCTTGATTTGAAAATTCTCATGGGTTTTGCTTGGTTTTTTAAATAAGAAACTTCTTGGGCTTCCCATTTGATTAGGATTGGGTAGGAAACTTTGTGGATTCCCTAATTTATTAGAAATTGATTGAAAATTGTGTGGATTTTTAATTTGATTAGTGTATGATAGAAAATTCTGCGGATTTTTAATTTGATTAGTGTAGGATGGAAAATTTTGTGGATTTTCAATTTGATTAGTGTCTGGTGGAAAATTCTGTGGGTGTTCAATTTGATTAGTGTATGATGGAAAATTCTGTGGATTTTCAATTTGATTAGTGTATGATGGAAAATTCTGTGAATTTTCAATATAAGTGTGTGATAGAAAATTCTCTGGATTTTGAATTTGATTAAGATATGATTGAGAATTCTGTGGATAGAGATTGACTGAAAATTCTTTGGATTTTCTATTTGGCGACAACTAAGAAAAACACTCTCCGAATTCTGCGAGCTTTCCCCTTGGTTATAGTAATACCGAAAATTCTGTGGATTTTCGATTTGTTGAGAAGAAGTAGGATTGAATTGGGAATTCTTCGGATTTCTAAGAAGTAGAATGATTTTCTATTTTTTAGAATTTGAGTGAAAGTTTATTTGCTTTCACCTATGACATGTGATGTATGCCTATAAAGTCGATATGCAATTCGAGGCAATATGAAGACTCAAGCGCAAGGAAATAATCTGTACGACCGTGACGTAGTCGATAGACGCCTGCTTTCGATTTGTGAAGTCCCCGATTCGAATCCAACAGCGAGTATAAAAACGTGTCCACCGTTTTACTTTCAAATACGAGAGTTATTAACTCGTAACAAATATAAGTGGACTCCTCTTATAATATTATTAGAATACTACTATAATTCTTGCTAGAATGTTATTGTAATATAACCATAAAATTCGTAGATTATGTTTAAATATTATTAAAATATGAACATAGTATAGTCCCACTGAGAAGAAGGAATAGATCTCACATCAATACTTTTGTATTTATATGATAACTATACTGATAATGCTCGATTAACCGTACATATAGCTTTCGCAACTATATTATAGTGGTCGGTCATATTGTACCGTTGTCACAGTAAAATAATATTACTGTGTGAGCAATAACAAAGTATTGTTGCAGCAGAAATACGTAATTTAGTTCGATCAACCAGAATCTGAATACTCGAGTAATACATTTTTTTCAGTGCCTAATAGTATATTAGATGATTTGATATCCGTCTCTGAATTTAACTGCTTTGTTTGAAAAATATTTCAATCTTGAGAAATTTTTAGAAATACTTTAAAAATAGAAGATTTAAAATTTGTAATTATTAATTATGCATTACAGTAGTTTATAAAACTCAATAATAATACTGTTAGCCAAAAGCTCTATAAAAATTATTAATACTTTGAAAAAAATTCTCCATCATATTCGATTTCCCTGATGTGTTATTTTCTCGTACATTCTGATTTTTAATCTATTCTCTTATACTATGCAAGTGTCTTTGATTCATTATTCGTTTGGTTTCCGTTATATCAAATATGGTTTTCTTGCATGATTTATTTATACCTATTATTTTCAGAAAATGACTATTTAAATTAGTCTCATACAAGTCTCTATATAATATAACTGATTTATTAAGGTATTGTAAATGTAAATATTACACAGGACCACAATATGAAATCGGGGCGGAGCATTTCTGATCTCAATTGATCTTTATGTCTTTGAAGTCGCTGATCATGATACCGGTGTCCATATCAACCCAGCACGTCTGGTTCAAGGTCAAATGAGGGTCAAACCGCTTAAATCGATCGATATGATTTTTTCGACCCAGGATTCTGAAAGAACGGAAAATTTTACGTCCAGATACGCTTCGACCTTTTCGTCAAGGTGACCCTTAGAGGTGATTTGAAGGACATTTGGAGGTCGAATCTTTGTTTCGAACTTCTAGGCTGATATTAAGGCAAGAAATGGGTGTCGGAACAGTTGATCTTTATGTTTTTTGGGTCGCGGATCACGATGCCGGTGTCTATATGACCCCAGCACGTCTGGTTCAAGGTGAAATGGAGGTTAAACCCCTTAAATCTTTCGATATGATTTTTTTTGACCCCGGATTATGAAAGAACGGAAAATTTTACGTCCAGATACGCTTTGATCTTTTCGTCAAAGTGACCCTTAGAGATCATTTGAAGGACATTTGGATGTCAAATCCTTCTTTTGATCTCTAGCCTGATATGAACCTATAAACTTAAAACCCCTAAACACAAAACTTACAAATTCCAAACCCTCAAACCCCAAATCCATAAAATTCATACACATAAACCTCAATCTCTTAAAGCCAGAAATCGCGAAGCCACGAACACCATGCTATAAACCCACAAAGTCCCAAATCATATAACGTTAGAACCATGAACCCCAAACCGGGTTTGTGGGTTTGAAAGTTTGGGGTTAGGGAGTTTAGAGTTGATGGGTATAGGTTTATGGATTTGGGGCTTGGGGTTTGGAATTGGTAGGTTAAAGTTTGGTAGTTTGTGGGTTCGTGAACGCCCGTGTCAAGCTGCCTTCGGCTTAATAAGCTTCTGGAACCTTATTCGACTTACCGGTGATGAGTACGTTCCTGAACGAAGACAAGGTGCGAGGTTTTAAATAAACAATCATCTTTTAAAATCAACAATCGGTTTAATGGTTAAAAACACAATTATTTAAGTTTAAATCCAGACACAGGTGAGAATCTCTGGATTTGAATTACATGACACGTGCTTGAGAGAGTTGAGCTGCCGTGACTTGCTCCACTTCAGACCGCGGGTGGAGTGGAAGAGAGCGATAGCAGGTCGCGAGCGCGGCTCTGGTGTTCCTCGCGACGCTTGCGTATCAAGAAGGAAGGGGTAAAGTCGCTATTGCCAAACTGCCCGAGATCCCCCCATAGAGGCTGAAGAGAGCCTAGAAGGGACTCGCACGGTTCGAGCGGCCTGTTGAAGTCGCCTAAGAGTCATTGAATACCACTCTGAGTTTCCTGGAGCCATCCTGCTTGAGTACAGCATGTTGTGGTATGTAATATCCTGCAGCAGTGTGCTTCTCTTCCTCTGGTACCTTTTCCATGTGGCCAAGGGCCAACATTTCTCCCATGAAGCTGCTGTAGGCCTGGGGAAAGTCAGGCTTGGCTTGGAGACGTCTCTTAGTCTGTAGAAACCGAACCTGTGCCATCCTCCTGGAGTCTCCTAGCTCCGGAGGTTGTATAAATGGTAGCCGGAGCATATATCTGTCCTCGAAATGTCTTTCGCAGGCATCCTCTTTACAGGAGAAGATGATTTTTGGCAGGACCTCCTCGATTTCCCAAAAGCGCCTCAGCTCTGCGCTGAGAGAGGAGACAGCTGTATAGAAGCTGTGAGTGGTGAAGATAACTTGGGACGACTCCTTTTGGATCGGGTCAGTCAGTATCCAGCCAAACTGGGTCTGCTGAGCCACGGACTGCTGCGGTCCTCCTTTGCGTTCCCCCTCGAGGAGCAGCTGGGGGTAGACGTCTACCCCAAGGACACATCAAATCCAAGCAGGCTTGTAGTAGTCCGGGTCAGCGAGGTCCAGTCCTTGAAAGTGAAGTAGACTTCCGCTGGTTCCACCTTCTTTCGATAAGAGTGAGGTTAGATTGCCAAGGATCATTGCTGAAAAACTCAAAGAGAATTTGAGAACTCTCGGAGAACGGAAAATGAGTTCAGTGCTGAACTTGGAGGTTAGGTTTGTCTGGCTTGCTACCCCCATTATAGTAATTGGAGAGCGTCTCCGGGGTAGTGATAAGACCTGGGTCACCTTCTCCGTTATAAAAGAACCTTTCGATGCAGGGTCGATCAAGGCTCTGACATTTATGGTGGCTCCAGCGAAGGACTCAAGTATAATCCATGCCGTGGACAGTATACTAACTTGGCCTTGGCTTATTTTTGAAGTTTCAAAGGGTTTATTTAACCTTACTTGCATGGAGTGATTCATGGTGGCCGGGGTGGACAGTGCTCCCTGGAGATGGTCGCTGGCCAGAGGGGTTGCAGACCTCTCAACGTGAAGCAGGGTGTGTCGCGACGTACTCCAGACGTGTTGCTCTATCTGCCCTCATAAACGAAAGGCAGTACGAGATGTAGTGGGCTCCACCGCACAAACTGCATCCTCCTCTAGTCTTTCGATCCCAGTCAGCTACTCCTGGCCTATCGGTGTTGGCCAAGACGTTGATGATGAGGCTTTCCTCAGTTATCTGCTGCAGCAACAAAACAAGGCAACAAAAACAGAAAAAGCAGAAGCGAAGAGCGTGGTTGTGGTTAGCTAGCTGGGTGTACAAGCAATAAGGCAGAAAGCTGAAGCTAAGAGCGTATAAGCTGCGGTTTATCTACGAGGGTAGTTCAATAAGTCTTTAGAATGACCAACAGATGGCGCGCGAATCGCTCCAAATCATCTGTTTTCAGTCAGCACCACTCCCGACTAGATATATGGTGCAGTCACAGTCCACATCTTCTGAGTTTACGTGTTTTTATAACCAATTGAAAAAAAAAAATTGCTTGTTAAGAAAAATGGAAAAAAACGAGTTCAGAGCGGTAATTAAACATTTTCATTTAAAGGGTTTAACTCCATATGAGATAAAAAATGAATTGGACTCAGTTCATGGCACATCTGCCCCTGCCTTAGCAACGGTTTATAACTGGGTAAATGAATTTAAGCGTGGTCGTACATCAATAAGTGACGAACCACGTTCAGGAAGGCCCGTAGAAGCAACTACTCCCGAAATCATCAATAAAATCCACGATATGGTGTTGAAGGATAGAAGATTAAAAGTGCGTGAGTTAGCTGAGGCCACAAGGATATCTATAGGTGCAGTTGTTTCAATTCTACATGAAAAATTAGGCATGAAAAAGCTATCGGCAAGATGGGTGCCGCGTTTGCTCTCAGCTGAGAATAAACGCAATAGAGTGGTCGCCTCTGAGGCTCTTTTGGCGCGCATAAGTCGTAATCCTGAGGAATTTTTTCGTCGATTTGTGACTGTGGATGAAACATGAATACACCACTACACTCCTGAGACAAAGGAACAATCCAAACAGTGGATTTCCACAGGCGAACCAGCTCCAAAGAAGGCAAAGACCGTAAAGTCAGCTGGTAAGGTTATGGCTACAGTTTTTTGGGATGTACGTAGAATTATACTTGTTGACTACTTGGAAAAGGGTAAAACAATTACTGGTGAGTATTATGCATCATTATTAGAGCAGCTGAAAGAAGAAATTAAAAAAAAACGACCACATTTGGCGAGAAAAAAAATTCTCTTTCATCACGACAACGCCCGAGTTCACACATGCTTCGTTTCAATGGCTAAAATTGAAGAACTAAAATTCGAATTGGTCGAACACCCACCGTATTCACCAGATTTAGTGGCTTTTTCTTATTTCCAAACTTGAAAAAATGGCTCGGTGGACAGAGATTTACGGACAACGAAGACGTCATTGCCTCTGTAAGTGCTTATTTTGAGGAACTTCCGAAAACGCACTTTTCTGAAGGATTAAAAAAACTTAAAAAGCGATTGACCAAGTGTATAGAGCTCCAAGGAGATTATGTTGAAAAATAAAAAATTTACCCAAAAAAAATTGTTTTTATACTTTATTCTAAAGACTTATTGAACTACCCTCGTAGCTGGCTACAGGCAACAAGGCAAAAAGCAGAAGTGGAGAGCGGATAAGCTGCGGTTTGGTTGCAAGCGATAACTACGAGGACTGTATGCTGAGGCAAAGAAGAAAAAGGCTCGATACTTATTCGTGTCGTCTCGCAGCTGGAGAATTCACCTATGTATCCTGGAGGCGGCAGAGTCCCTACGTTGCTGACAGCGCGGTCGCGGTGTCGTGCGGCTTTGGGGTTATGCCTCAAGCCTGAGCAGACGACACGCGGCCAACTCGCCGCTTGCGCTCTGAAGTAGCGTTGCTTGCGGCGCGGCGCCGAACTATAGCGAGAGAGATGGAGAGAGAGAGAGAGAGACGGAAAGCGGCAACAATCCTGCTCGTTTCTGGTCGGCGACTATTGCACGTGACCATGACTATCTCTGCCACCAAAAGCCTCTGTTGTCGTCATTTACCTTGACAAGGTCGACGATTCGTACTGCGGCCCGATGCACTCGAGGTTAGAGTTTTGATACTCTGCACGTCTGAAATGCCACTTCCATCCGTTTTGCCAACACTTTGTCGTTCGGAGTCACTGTCTTTATCGCGCGTAGCCACAAATACCCTCGTTTCACGCACTCATCTGGCTCGAAGGACCATAAACGCGCGCGTCGAGCTGCCTTCCACTTAATAAGCTTCTCGAACCTTATTGGAAGGCGAGCTTGTGACGGAAACCGCAATTGCAGCGAGGCAACGACTTACCGTCGATTAGTGCGTTCCCGAACGACGGCAAGGTGTGAGGTTTTAAATAAACAAACACATTTTAAAATCAACAATCGGATTAATTGTTAAAAACACTATTATTTAAGTTTAAATCCAGACACAGGAGAGCGTCTCTGGATGTGAATTACACGACACGTGCTCGAGAGAGTTGAGCTGCCGTGACGTGCTCCACTTTAGACCGCGGGTAGAGCGGAAGAGATCGATAGCAGGTCGCGAACGCGGCTCTGGTGTTCCGCGCGACGATTGCGTATCAAGAAGTAAGGGTTAAAGTCGCTGTTGCTAAACTGCCCGAGACCCCCCATCGAGGCTGAAGTTTTTATGGGTTGAATATTTGTAGTTAAAAATGTTAATTTTACATTTTTATATTTTTTATATGCTATTATAATATGTTTTGTTAAAAAACATTTAGATGTGTGGACTTTGGTATAAGTTTCATGCGTGCCCGCAAAGGAGCCGATTTCTTGTATTTATAGGCATCCTCCATGCATATTATAAGCCGATTATTTTAGGAAAGCACATTTAACTAATGATCATTTTTACTGAAGAGTTGTCTTTGGATTACATCGACAGTCTTTTTCCAGGTCAATCAGAGGTTAAGATTCATAACTTATACAATATGTCATAATACGGGACGTCGAAAACCGCCCTTTTCTTGTGCCTGTCCCCAGGGCACCTCTACGTGGTGACGGTAGGCGACAGGTCACCGGAAAAGTCCCTCGCTGAAGGCATTCAAGCCGTCATGGCAGGCACAAAGAAATATCTTACGATGCAGGGACTAGGAACCCCAGTATCGGCGATTGGTCAGGGTGAGCAAGCGGGCCCGCAATCGTCGTCATCATGCGACCGCAGCTCTAAATCGGTGGGAGACTTGGCCTTATTAGAGTTTAATGCCACAAGTTCAACAATAACCGCATGTCATCAGCGAATAGATAACTTTTGCATCGTTTGTGCTAAATATGTTATCAAGGATCAGGGGAGGAACTTAAATAAAGAATTCATGGTATGTTACGAAAAATGTTTCAATATAGATACAAGTGGGATGAACAATTCTTGCACTCCAACGAAAGTATGCGTCACTTGCTCAATGCGAATCGCAGGAAAGAAAATACAAATATATGCATCGCCTACCATCTGGCGAAAATCAGTCGATCATGTTTCTGATTGTTATTTCTGCCTGACCAATATATCTGGGTACAATAAAAAGAATAATTTTGGAATATCCTATGCATCTGTTCAATCTATAACTCGTGCTGTTTTAGTTAGTATTGGACAGGATGAAAGTCAGCATCCGATGTCTATAGTCGAAGCTTCTGAAATAGAAAATTATGATACAGATACAAGAATGTCGTTTCGAGAATTTGAAGATCAGCAATGCGTTGAATTGAATGAATCGCAAAAATTTGAAGGTGGTCAACGCGAGAATTCACACGGTTTTAATCAAGATGAGCTAAGTGACCGGCTTCGGGACACAGGACTTTCGAAAGAGATTTCCGAACTCTTAGCTTCAAGATTAAAAGAAAAGAATTGTTTAGTTCCAGGTACTAAAGTGAGTTTTCATCGTGATCGAGATCGTCCATTTCGGAAATTTTTCTCAAAATCAAAGGGTTTCACTAGTATGCAAAAAATGTAATGGTGACGTGCGGTTTTTAGAGTCGAACAAGCGTGGACTAGGCTTCATAATTATTGTGTCTTGTTCGAACTGTGGTGATGCTGATATTAACAGCTGTCCTGTAATAAATGGTCGTGCTTATGAGATCAACTGCCGTATTAATTTAGCTATGCGCATCATAGGCATAGACATCTACGGTATAAAAAAGTTCTGCTCTATTATGGATCTTGCAAAGCCTGTTTTTCAAACAACTTACAGTAAGATCATATCTAATATCGCCACTGCTACTTCATCTGTTTGAATTATATCTATAAAAAAATCAGCGATTAAAGAAAAAGAAATTTCTATCGAACGAGGTGAAACAGAAGGTCTCACGGTGTCAGGCGATGGATCTTGGCGAAAGAGAGCGCTTACGTCTTTGTTCGGAATGGTGACTTTGATTGGTTGGTACACTGGCAAGGTATAGGATGTGTGTGTAAAATCTAAGTACTGTAAAGTGTGTGAATATTGACAAAAAAAAGAAGGTACTGCTGAATACGAAGAGGTATACTCTTCACACAAACAGAACTGTGATGCCAACCATGAAGGTAGTGCCGGGAAAATGGAGATCGACGCAGTTATAGAAATGTTCAAATGCTCAGAAAAACTTCGTAATATCAAATATTTAAACTATATCGGCGACGGCGATTCAAAAACATATAAAGGTATAGTCGACTCAAAACCTTATAAAGATTTAATCGTCGAAAAAAAAGAAAGAGTCTGCGCAATTTAAAAAAAAAACGAAAGGTCTTGGCGGCCGAGGAAAGTTGACCGGAAAGTTAATTGATGAACTTTCCACTTATTACGGACTTGCTATTAGGAGAAACTACGATTCAGTCGAAAAAATTCGGAATGAAATTTGGGCAACGTTACTTCAGAAAATGTCGACGAAGGAGAATACACAACACGAGAAGTATCCCGTCGGACTAGATTCTTGGTATTCTTGGCAGCGCAGTACAGCACTTGGTACACTTGCAACGTACGAGCACTAGAGTCCAATGCATGAGGATGTTTTTAACGCAATAAAACCCAGTTATAATGAACTCAGCTCCGACAACCTTCTGCCACGCTGCTATACGGGTGCGTATACTCAGAGCAATAACGAGTCGTTTAATGCTGTAGTGTGGTCAATTGCTCCAAAGACGGTGTCAAGCGGTAAGACTATAGTTGACATTGCGAATGTCGTAGCCGTTATTATCTTCAATGACGGCTTCTCGGGTCTGTTTGCCGTTTACGATGCTCTTGGGTTGACTGTTGGACCAAGCATGTATGAGTTTTGCGTGGAAACGTACGCCAATCGCGTCAAAACCGCTGAGCATCGTATGTCCGATATCGCGAAAGAGGCCAGGCGCAGCATTACATCAGGCAAAAAAAAAGAAGAAGAGGAAATGAAGGCCCTGGAAGGACAATTATATGGTGCAAGGATAGCAGACTGAAGGTAAAAAAATTATTAGGGACTATATTTTTGCGATTCTTAAGATTTATAGCATTTTGAAACTTCAAACGTGTTTTTCTCGAAACCATGTTTTCAAAATCGGCAAGCAGTAGAAATCAAAAAGTTTACATCCGATTGACTTAAAATTTTAACAGTAGCTTCATTGTTTGATTATCTAGTGAAGTACACACGATTTTGCGATTAATTAACAAGAAAAAAAGTTATAAACAATTTAAGTCGATTTTTTTCGTCGAAAACACGATTTTTTGTTAAAACAATCGCCATTTCGCGAAAAAAAATTCTAAAAATATAATCATGTGTACTTCACTAGCAAAACTCATGTAGATAATATAAAGAAAAAGCTTTTTGTTATAGGTGGAGTTGGACGAAACTTGTACTGCTCGCCGCGGAAGACCTTTTTGAAAAAGCGGTTCACGGTAATCACTGCACAGCCGCCATTTTGTAAAAAAAATATCAATAAAAATTTTTTTTCTCTTCTTCAAGAGTTGCTTAATCCAATGTTATATTATTTGTATAATTTTAATCTCAAATGTCCTTTAAAAAAAATAATTAACAAAGCCTTGTTTTTTAGAGCATAAGACGGATATAACCCATTAAATATACAGTTAGTGACTAACGACTATTTATCGATTCATTGGTGAGAAGTTTGAAAGTTGTTTTACTTCACAATGGGAACAGATATGCCCCTATACCCATTGGCCACTCAGTAATCTTAAACAGGAATACAATAATATCTATTTTCTACTTGAAAAATTGAAGTTCCCTACTCATAAGTGGCAAATAGTTGGAGATTTTAAAATAACCAGTATTTTATTAAGTCAACAAAGCGGACAGACTAAGTATCCATGTTTTCTTTGTGAGTGAGACAGTCGTGCCCGTGATCAACATTATATAAAGAAGGATTGGCCACTCAGGCAGGAATTCATTCTAGGATCTAAGAACATCGTCAAAGAAAGTCATCCTTCCTCCTTGACATATCAAACTTGGCTTAGTTAAACAGCTTATCAAAACAATGAAGATATTAGAAAGTGATGCTTTTATGTATCTATTCGAGAAATTTTCCAATATTTCTGAAGCGAAAATCAATGAAGATGTTTCCGATGGTCCTCAAATAAGGGAACTGATGAAAGATGACGAATTTGAAATGAGAATGACAACTAATGAGAGAGCAGATTGGAATAGTTTCAAAGACATTCAAAAAAAATTTTTGGGATATAACAAAAATCCTGATTATAATAATATTGTTGACAATCTATTGGAAAACTACAGAAAGATGGGATGTTTAATGAATTTAAAGATCCATTTTTTGCATTCACACATTGATTACTTCCCAGAAAATCTGGGGGACTCCAGTGAGGAGCAGGGTGAGAAATTTCACCAAAATTTGAAAGAGTTTGAGAAAAGATATCAAGGTGTTTGCGATGTGAACACGATATCAGACTATTGCTGGTCTTTGAAAAGAGATACATCAAATGTGCATAAAAGAAAATCTCTTCGTAGATCTTTTGCAAACAAAAGAACACATTATTCATGAATAGAATCTGCTGGACGTATAACAACAGCGTAAGGGTTAAGTTATGAGAATTCAAAATTCGTATAAAACGTGTTCATGTATTCACCATAGATCTACGAAGATATGTTTTTATGTACATTGGATGTGTCTATTTTCAAAGACCATCAATGGTCTGATCTGTTCACATGCGACAGTTTTTTCAGTCCTTCAAGTCTTACTGAAATCTCTCGCTCTGCTCCTAACTCAGTTTTGCAAGGAATTAATGTGTGAATGAAGGAAATGAATCTTTAAACTCATTAAAAATCCCATGTTTCTCTATTAATTCACAAATTTTTGAATGAATTTCTTTGTAAGAATCTAAGCTGCTCTGTTATTGTCATTCTCATTTCAAATTCAGCATCCTTCATTAGTTCCCGGTTTTGAGAACCACCAAAAGCACCTTCATTGATTTTTACTTTAAAAATATTGCAAAATTTGACGAATATACGAGGTCTGTCCCAAAAGTATGCGACCTACGTTCATATCTTCGCGCGGAGAGACTCAGGCGACCTCTGGAGGGTACGAACGTTACCAGCAACTCCTAACCTTCTCGTCAGTAGCCTGAGATACCGATGAAACGCCTTAGTTCCCGCGCAGCTTGTATTTGTTTACAACGACTTTTTTGCGTTCGTCGCAATTTGCTTATTGCTAAAAATGGCAGAACGAACCGAACAGCGAATTTGCATAAAATTTTGCTTTAATCTCGGTAAAAGTTGTGCGGAAACTATTGAAATGTTGCATGGGTTTATGGTTATGATCCTGAAACAAAACAACAATCTTCGCAGTGGAAGCTTCCATCTGAGCCTCGGCCGAAAAAAGCTCGTCAAAGTCGAAGCAACATCAAGTCAATGTTGATTGTTTTTTTCGATTATGAGGGCGTTGTGCACCACGAATATGCCCCTACAGGCCAGACAATCAATCAATAAAAACATCAGTCTCTAATACCCTCGTTGTTTGAGAAGCTATTTAAATAAGTCGAGTTTGATATGTAAAGGTGAAAGAATGACATAATGACTAGAAATGAGAGCCTCTTCAATAATATTAATAGATCCTAGAGTTAAATCTTGCCTGAGTGGCCAAACTTTTTTTACTCAATGTTGATATCGTGTATGACAGATACACTTACAAAAAAACTAAATACTTTGTGCCAATTTGTTGCCTTAATAAAATACTGGTTATTTTCAAATCTCAATTTAATTGCCACTTTTAAATATATATCGTATTTTAATTTTTCAAACCAAAAATGGAAACAATTCTATTCCTTTCTAAAGAATACTGAATGGCCAACCGATAGAGGATACATATGGGGCGAATCACGTCAACTCTCCTAGCGCGGCGCGCGAGCGCTTAATACTGTTGTTTTCAACTCGCGTTTGCGGTATGAAAAAAAAATATATAAAAAATATCCAATAAACTATTTCGATGTATTTTTTCCTCAGCTTTCCAATGGTGTGGTCAGATTTTCCAAAATTTTCCATTTTCCTTAAAAAAAAAAACACAAAACGTGTTATATCTCGAAAAGTCTATTTTTAATATTTTTTTTAATACTTTTAATCGAAAGCTGAGGTTTTTTTACATAAGAAAAGTTCTTTTGCACAGACTGCCCGATTATATTTCAGTGAGTAATATAACGCCGAAAAGTAGAAGTACCGCGCGCGACTTGGCGCGGCGCGGCCGCCGTCACCGCCCCATCATGCTTACTTGTAAAACTAGTTCTTTTTTCAATCGGTAGGTGGCTTAAACATAAAAACTTTAATCTATAAATGAATTGTCACAAGAAATTCGTATATACGACGATGTTTTTTTTTAAATTTAGATTTTTTTATGATTAAATCATAAATTTATTGGTTACGTATTTCTCCGGTTCATTGTAGCAACTACAATGGGTTCAACCTGGAAAATGAAATGCATAAATCCTTTTTCTCGAGAGAATCACCCTAAGTCTAAAGATCTGTTTGACTTTCCTTCAACTTTTAGAAGTATATTTCCATTTGTACCCGAAGAAGCGAAAATATGTGGTACATGTCGTAGGCAAATTTACAAACGTAAAGCAGATTTACCTATTTCGGATACAAAAAAAGCTAACATAAATTGTTGTGATGAATATCATAAAGCTGGCGTAAGGGTTCTCGAACAAATTAAAAGAAAATTGTCTAATACTATATCGAAGCAAGATAGAATTCAGCTACTCACTTTTGCTCCCGATTTTTGGTCTCGTAATGATTTAATCAGAGAGTTTGGTTGTACTGAATGGAAAGCTTGAGAAGCAAAAGAGTTAGTAGCTGAAAAAGGAGTTTTCTCAGTTCCTGAAAAAAAAACGCGGCAAAGTACTTTCGATGGAAACTACAAATTTAGTTAAAAGTTTTTATGAAAAGGATGACATAAGTCGAATTATGCCAGGCTTGAAAGATTGCATATCCCTAAAGCAGGACAACGGCAAACGAGAACACGTTCAGAAAAGATTACTTCTTGGCAATTTGAACGAAATCTATTATTTATTTCAAAATGAATACGAACACGTTAAAATTGGGTTAACAAAATTCATACAATTGAGACCAGTACACTGTGTTTTAGCTGGAAGCAGTAGTACACAGAATGTATGTGTATGTGTACATCATGAAAACGTTAAGCTCATGCTAGAAGCTGCTGAGCTAGAGTGCATAACGAAAAATACGAGTAGTAAACTATATCTTACAAATTATCATGACTGTATTCAGGCAATCGTTTGTAAAAATGCACGTGATGAGTGTTTCTTGGGTGACTGTCTAAATTGTCTCAATACGTCTGCATTACGAGAACATTTGCTTGAATGTTTTGATAAAAATAATGTTTTTGAAATTCAATTTGAATCGTGGTTTCAAACAGATCGGTGTACGATGGCTTCAAAAAGTGAGAACGTTTATGACTTTCTCAACACGCTGGGCGACAAATTAATGAAATTGAAGACTCACGATTTTTTTGCTAAGAAACAGTCACAGTATGTGAATAAGTTGAAAGAAAATCGTCAAGAAGGGGAGTTTATTGTCTGTTTTGATTTTGCGGAAAACTATACATTTGTAGTACAGAATTCTACGCAATCTTTCCATTGGAATAATAACCAGGCAACTATTTTTACAGTTGTAATTTATTACAAAGAAAATAGTGATCTTAAACATGTAAGCATTGCTGTAATTTCTGATAATCTAAACCATGATACTGTTGCGGTTTATGAATATCAAAAACTTGTCATACTTTATCTGAAATCTAATTTCGTAGTTAAAAAAAATTATTATTTAACGGATGGAGCAAGTCAACATTTTAAAAATAAGAATAATATGCAAAATCTTCTGTTTCATGAAAAAGATTTCGAAATCTCAGCGGAATGGCTCTTTTATGCTACCGCGCACGGCAAAGGTGCATGTGATGGTATCGGTGCGATCTTAAAAAGAGGTGCAAAACGTGCTAGTCTACAACTTTCATCCAAAAATAGAATTTTAACAGCAAAAAGTCTTTACGAATGGGCTAAAAATTATTGCAAAGAAACCAAAGTATTTTATAGCAATAAAGATGATTATGAAAAAACTGTTTTAGAACTCAAACCAAGATTAGATAATGCTAAATCTATACCAGGGACTTTACAGTATCATGCTTTTATTCCATTGAATCAAAACACATTCAAACTACAGAAAACGTCTTTAAGTTCTAAATATCAAATCTTTCCAAAGAAAGACACTAAGAAAAAAGAAAATAATGTATCCAAACCCGCAACAAAGACAAAGAAAGCCACGAAGCTAAAGACTTTAAAAGCCTCTTCGAAAGCCAAAGTAACAAAAAAACGATTAATAAAAACAAAAAAATAACTAAATTTAACTAACAGGTTTAAAAGAAATTATAAGGTAGCAAAATATGAAAAGGAGGACCGAATCCAGCGGCCACCATCGAGCGCGAAGTCACGCGCCTTGCCGCTGCGCGCGGTACTTCAACTTTTCGGCATTCTATTACTCACTGAAATATAATCGGGCACTCTGGGCAAAAGAACTTTTTTATGTAAAAAGCCTCAGCTTTCGATTAAAAGTATTAAAAAAAAATATTAAAAATAGACTTTTCGAGATATAACACGTTTTGTATTTTTTTAAGGAAAATGGAAAATTTTGGAAAATCTGACCACACCATTGGAAAGCTGAGGAAAAAATACGTCGAAATAGTTTATTGGATATTTTTTATATATTTTTTTTCATACCGCAAACGCGAGTTGAAAACAACAGTATTAAGCGCTCGCGCGCCGCGCTAGGAGAGTTGACGTGATTCGCCCCATATGTCCATTCTGAAGGAAGATAGCTTTAATATTCCTTGCCGATGAATCGATAAATAATCGCCAGTCACTAGCTATTTCATTCAATACATGCATATTCATTTATGAGTCCTGCAGCAGAATTACAAGGAACCAAACCCTTTGCCTTTGAGAAAAATTTCCGGAATGGACGATCTCGATCAAGATAAAAACTGGCTTTAGTGCCTGGAACTAATCAATTCTTTTCTCTTAATCTTGAAGCTAAGAGTTCGGAAATCTCTTTCCAAACACCTGTGTCCCGATCTTCAAATTGTTGTGATTCATTCAATTCGACGAATTGCTGATTTTTAAATTCTTGAAATGGCATTCTTATTTATGTGATGAGTTTCTGTTTTAGAGACTTCGTCAATAGACAACTGAAATTTTCTTTCATCCTTTCCAGTAATGACTAAAACAATTTTAGTTACAAATTGAACAGATGCGTATGATATTGCAGAACCATTCTTTTTATTGTACCCAAATATATTGGTCAAGCAGAAACAGCAATCCGTGATTTAATCTGTTGACTTTTGCCAAATCGTAGGCAAAGCAAATATTTATTTCTTCTTACATGTGATTCGCAAAAAGCAAGAAATGCGTGATATTTTCGAGATTCAAGAATTGTTCATTTCACTAGCATCTATATTAAAACAGACCCATTTCTTGCCTTAATATCAGCCTAGAAGTTCGAAACAAGGATTTGACCTCTAAATGTCCTTCAAATACCGTCTAAGGTTCACTTTGACGAAAAAGTCAAAGCGTATCTGGACGTAAAATTTTCCGTTCTTTTAGAATCCGGGGTCAAAAAAATCATATCGATCGATTTAAGGGGTTCGACCTTTATTTGACCTTCATTTGACCTTGAATGAGACGTACTGGTGTCATATGGACACCGCCATCGTGATCAGTGACCCCAAAAGCATAAAGATCAACTATTCCGACACCTATTTCTTGTCTTAAGGGCTCATTCTGGTTTATCACTTTCAAAAAATCGAATTTTTTTTGAGCATTTTTCAAAAGTAGATGTATATAGAAGTATTGTCAGCGAGTATTAGGTTTTAAACTGCTTATAACTTGTAGATGCGGAGAAAAATTTATTGACTCGTGCCCAATGATTTGGACGGGCTATTAAGTGAATCGTCGTTTAGTATTTGTTATGCGTTTGCTTGGAGTTGGTGTTCACGACATGAACATGTTTTTCAATCTCATGGATCTAGGTAAAGGTTTAAGTATATCTGCTTATTATGGAATTGTTGGTACCATCTTGATTGCTGTCGAGGCAGTTTTCAACCTAGTGCAGCTCAGGGCTCTCGCTGAAGAAAAACTTGAGAATAAAAGAGAGGAGAACCAGAAGATATTTTGAGTGTTTCCGGTGATGGCTCTTGGTCGAAAAGAGGTTTTTCTTCATTGATCGGAATAGTTTCTCTCATATTCAAGTACTCTGGAAAAGTTATAGACATTGCAGTAAGCTTTAGCTACTGTAAAGGTTGTGAAAAATAGAAAGGGAGAGAGCATGAAGTGGAGTATTTGACTTGGTATGAAAAACATCGAGAAAACTGCAATGCAAACCACGATGGTAGTGCCGGTAAGATGGAAGTTGATGGCATTGTTGAAATGTTTCTTCGATCGCTAGAAAAGTTTGCCGTAAAGTACGGGTTTTAAATTGGGGACAGCGACTCTACGTTGCAAAACGAATTTTTAAACGTGCTAATGAGGCAAGGAAAGCACTTATTCAAAAGAAGAAGGCTCTAAAACAAGCTGAAAACAAAAAAACTCCAGTGAAAAAACCTACAAAAAAAACTATAGCGAAAAAGTCTGCTAAAAACACTCCTGCAAAAAAAGTCAACATTGATAAAACTCAAGGGCTAACTATAAAGGTGATGAAAGAACTATCAACTAACTATAGTTTAGCTGTTCAAAGAAACAAAG
Organism: Gastracanthus pulcherrimus; assembly: GCA_949152435.1. Lineage (NCBI taxonomy): Eukaryota > Metazoa > Arthropoda > Insecta > Hymenoptera > Pteromalidae > Gastracanthus > Gastracanthus pulcherrimus. The sequence continues at coordinate 94,049,718 of OX424573.1, read as the reverse complement.
ATTCAATCGAGAATATGAAGACTGAAATTTGGACTGGTTACTATGACAAAATTTCGACTGACGAAAATGCGCAGCACTCATACTGTTCTGTTAAATGGTGTAATGCCTAAAAGCCAAGGAGAATAAAACTATTTACAAACATAAACCTGCTCTTTCTGCCGATGTACAAGAAATTTTAAAGCAAATATATGACAATTTAACCAGGACCGAGTTGCTCGAAAGATGTTTGGGTGGCCATACCCAGAATAATAACGAAAGTTTTAACAAATGCGTTTGGAGTATGGCCCTCAAGCATATTTTCAATGGTAAAAAAATCGCAGTAAAAAAAGCACAGGCAGGACAGATTAGAAGAAAATGAGAACTTTGAACAAGAAGAAGGCGTTTTGTATTGTGCATGCATCGCTGATTAAATGTAAGCAAGATTTTTTCACAATTTTTAATTAAAAAAAACTTTAAACGCGATTTTCTCGAAACAATGTTTTTTCGGTTGGCGGGTGTGATTTCTCAGAAACCACTGAACCGATCTTTATGAAATTTTAACCACATATTCTACATATATATAGTTCTCCAATGTACTAGGATCTCCTTGAAATATTAATTTTTACGATGCTTTTCTTGCAAAAAACAAAGAAAAAAACACGTTTTTTTTTTATTATTATTATTTTCGACGCCATCTTGTTTTTTTCAATAAATATTTATAATTCTAGTATGTTGGATAACCACTATTACACTTAATCTAAAACTCTTTGAATTTTTTTTTTAGGTTAACTGATATGAAGATATCACACCCGCCAGCGACCTACCTACTTTTTGAGGCGTTACGTTGGGCTCTGATTATATCACACAAAAACTTTTAAAAATAAAAAAAAAAATTTTTTTTGTACTTTAAGAATGTATTTGATAAGCCGAATAAGTTTTATATTAATATCTTTGATAAAAAAGTCAGAAAAAATTCACAAAAAAGCCTTTTTTTCGAGCGTCTAAACCAGAATAATCCCTTAATATCAGCCTAGAAGTTCGAATCTAGGATTTGACCTCCAAATGTTCGTAAAATTTTATGTTCTTTCAGAATCCGGGATCGAAAAAATCATATCGATCGATTTAAGGGGTTTGACCTTCATTTGACCTTGAATTAGACGTGCTGGTGTCATATGGACACCGGCATCGTGATCAGCGACCCCAAAAACGTAAAGATCAATTGAGATCAGAAATGCTCCGCCCCGATTTCATATTGTGGTCCTGTGTAATTTTGCATAGCTGTTTAGAATTACTACTATTAGTCTTTACTAGCTCACTGACATTTAAATTTGGCATTTTTTACTACTTTATTGAATGTTTTTTCATATTTTTTGTACTGTTCTTTTAATTGAATATTTTCAGGTTCTTCTTTCCACTGGTTGTACAGGTTTTCTTTGTCTTTACAAGATATCATAATTGCATTTTAGTCGATCAGTTTCTGGGCCTTGTATTCGTCTTATTCGTAGTTGATATTTTAGTAGTTGTTGTCTTTTCTATGCATTTTTTTATTTCTAGTATAAAGTATATCTTGTATATACTTTTTAATTTTCTGTAATTTACAATGTTATTGTATTTATTATTCTGTTTCTCCAGTATTGTTATGTCAAGTGTAATGAGTAGTGGATAATAATCAGTAAATGTGTTAGTTACTTTTAATGACTTTACTTTAATTGAGTTCGTTTTCACAAAAATGTTTTGAACATAAGTTTTCTTTGAACTTGGAAGATATGTAGAAATTCGTAACTAATATTACTTATATCTAATATATCAATGTAATCTCCTATCACATAATGATTTTTATAATTTTTGGTTTTATTCAAAAATTTTTTTAGTTACATAAGAAACTCTGTTTTGGAAAGATCGTGTCATTTTTTCTTTCTTTTTTTTTTATCTTCGAGGGTATGTAGGAAATGCCACCTAAGGCACACCCGACTGGGTCTGCCTAGCCGGATAGGGTGGGGCTGGTAGGGGATGCATCCGCCGTGTATATAATATAGGACGAAAAATAAAATAAACAATAACGCGAAAAAAAACTACACATCCATTGCATCGCAAATCGACTCACTAAAACCTACCACCCTTTCCTCTTCTGGTCGAATCTTCCCTTGATACCGTTTAGATATGAATATCGTAGAAACCATATAATTGTTGTTATTATCTACCTTTATACTAGAGTCTATAATACGCAGCCTTCCAAATTGTACTATTTCAGTATTTCTAATTAGGTCGTTCTTAATGTACATGACCACTCCGTCAGATCTGTTGATTTTGCTGTTGTTGTAGTATATTTTATAACTAGGTAGTTCATAATATGTATAGCGTTCCATGTTTCATGTTTCCGAGCATACGATTATGTATGGCTTTTTCTCCATTCATTCAATAAACAATTCCAAATTACAGAAATTTGCGCTTAGACTTCTTATGTTTAGTAACAGAATAATTTTGCGTTTATTGGCAATCTCATTACTGACAAGGAGAGTGTACGTAGTGCGTGTAGCGAATTTTGATGAGGCTTTGAGAGCTGTTTTCTGGTGTACAAATTATGCCCGAAATACCCGTTTTTAGTGAAAAAATGGTATCTATACTTCAGATTATAATTCCGCAAGCTTTTACTCAGAAGAAATAATCCAAAAGTAGGTGAATGTAGATCGAAGGAGCTTATAAGATTGCAGGTATATGAGGTAGAATAAATAAATAATATATATAAATCATTATAATTGCATATTAAAATATACAATCATTTATTTTAAGTATAAATCTTTGTGAGCAATCGAAAATTCCAACACATAATTGTAAATGTAGATTATGAACCAAACAAAAATAATGAATTAATATTGGTCGTCGAAAATATCGAAAATACAATCGTTATATATATTTCACGTAGTCGTCGTTTTTGAATTAATTATAATTAAAAATCGACACATACCCATCCATACAAATCCACTCGTATCCATCATATAGTTGTAGGATTGCAGCAATATACAATACTTCAATCTTGTAAAATCACCCAAAACACACGACTTTTGTTTACAGAGCCAAACCGCGCTCCTTATGAGTCACACAGCACGGTTCGCAGACATTCGTCTTTCAATCTCTTTCACTCTAAATCACAGAGATGCAGTACTTTACTTTTGAGATTTAGTACATCGGAGACCGGCGAATACATCCTGCACTGATACAAGTAAGTGATGGACTATAGGGAACGAGCGTCACAAACCGCCGTAACTTTCGAGCGTTTTGACGGTTCACGCCTCATTCTACTGCTCCTACTGCATCAAATTTCCTGCGCCCATATCAGCGACTACACAGGAATAAACCCATGCGTAATAAATTTCGCTGATTGCAATTTATTAAACCGCGCACCAATAATATTAAAATAATGACTTATCCCTTTCGGAAATGGTATTGTACGTGAAGGGAGAGAATGCGCACTGTACAACTTTACTCAAAGTGGATAGTCTACATAAATTAATACAAATACCGCAGGCATTTACATGTATTCTTCATTTCGCAGTATTCACAGATTTATAAAATAAAAGATAAAAAAATAATTTATTTATATGATTATTCGCTAAAATATATATCTATCTATACTGTGCATGGCACATCATCAAATTGGATCAGATTTGAGTGGCAAGATCAATTATATTGCTTTTCAAAACATTCCACGAATTGACACATTGCTCGCAGCGCTAGTATAAGATCAACGAAGATTCAGCCTGTTAAACACGCCTTTAATTGAACCGGGATCTTCTGGTAGGCTTAATACAAATGCATTAAAACCAGCTTGTCGTACAAGTCTGTATGGACTCTCATAGATGTGAAAAAACTTATATATTCGCTGTATAGCCGCCATTTTGTATTTAAATGTAAAAAAAAATATATTTTTGTACCTCAATATATGTATAGTAAACCCTCAAAAAATAAATTTGCTCCCTTATTTCCTACTCTTGTAAAAAATCGTACAAATTGGGCATTTTTTTGGGCCGCTAGAGTGGTGTTACCCCTTAATTGTCATATCGACCAGAGCACGTGGGAGACAAAGGTTCCAATCGTCCGAATTTGGTCTTTTGACGTAAATAACGTGATTTTTCTCTAAAAATTCAAGTTTATTAGATGATTTTGATTTTAATTTTTGAATGATTTCGTCATAGGCTTGATAGATAGCGATATCCCGAAACTCACGCATTCATTTGACGTTTTCATTTGACGATTCTTGTTTTTCCGGGATTGCTCTCATGCAACTCTAAATTTAATAATTTGGATGCGATTCGCACGGTTGATCTGGGAAATTTCTACTAAAGAAGTCGGCAATTACATTATCGGCCCCTTTACAATGTCGAATTACAAAACTGTACTCTTGGAGAGTTAAGATCCAACGAATAAAGCGTGCGCTATGAAATGGCGACGATAATAAAAAAGTCAGTGAATTATGATTAATCATGATGTAAAATTCTGAACCTATATAATAATAATATCTGAATTTCAAAATCGAATACACGATGGCCAAAAGTTCCTTCTCAGTGGTAGTCAACCGACACTCGAACCTAGTGAGCATTGGACTGACAAGAAAAATAATGCGCGTATGTTCCTCCGCATCAATCTGATACAAAATACCGCTGATACCAACTTCACTTCCATCAGTTTGTACATAAAAGTTAGAATCCATCAGATAATGACTCAGAATAACGGCTCGCATAAAATTCCTCTTAAGAGATTCAAAAGCCTGAGTGTGTTCATCGGTCCACTTCCACGATTTTCCCGACTGTAAAAGATTTCGAAACGGTTCGACATTGTTAGCGTGACGCACACTAAAACGTCTATAATACCCGCATACGCCGAGAAAACCCTAAAGCTACCGTTTATTCACGGGAGCGGGATAATCTTTAACTTTTTCAAGGTGTGCAGGATATGCGGTAATACCCCTCGCGTCCAAAACAAAACCAAAAAATTTAATACTCTTACGAAAAAACAAAGATTGATCCAGACTTAAAGTAAAACCCGCTTTGAGTAACAACAAAAACAATTGCTCCAAACGGTACAAATACTGAGCAAATGTTTTTGATGCTTCCAAAGTATCATCTATATAGGCCGTAATAAATTGTATGATTTGACGCAATGCGCGCTCTAATGCTCGAGTGAAACCAGAACCCGAGGTTTTAATTCTGAACGGAATTCTTCGAAAATAATATAATATCCCTTTATACAAACAAGCGGTATATTTGCGCGCGTTTCGTAAGTCTAATTTGCCAATACCCTTTAACTAAGTCAGTCGTCGAAAAAATTTAGGCGCCCTCATGTCTTTGTACGAACTCTTCGATACGCGGTGGAGACTCATTATCCGAAGCTATTACCTCGTTTAAAAACCGTGCATCTAAATAAATTCGCACGACTCCATTTTGTAAGCCACAATTCTTATCAGATTACAATACTCGCTACACGAGCGCTCAATAATACCCAGCTCTAGTATTTTTTTGATTTCTCGATCAACAGCTGGTTGATGATGCAAAGGCACCGGATAAGACATTTTTTACTTGCGACTTTTCTACAGTCGGTTGAATATCATGCTCATATACATCAGTACACCCAGGCTCGTCTGAAAAAACATCTTTATATTTTAATAGAAGGTTTCTGGCTAGATTCTTCTCTTCGGATTTTAACCCGTCGAGGTCATCAATATACTTTCTGATTTTTTCATCGATTGAAAATATTTCTGATTGAAAATTATTATCCTCCGACAGCTGCCCATCCACATTTCCATTCACCATAGTTTCATTCGCAATAGCCTGAACTCCTCGTACACCTCCCATTACCGAATTACCCTCTGCGAGATTCGTAACGTCCGAGTTGCCTTTCTGTACGATAATAGCGCGTATTCTTAAACTGTAACATGCAGGCTCAACTTGATTTGATTCAGTAAAGATAAGTCGGTACGTAACTAAATTTGTCTGAACGATATGGTCCATTATTTCAAACGTTTGTCATTTATAATTAATTACACCCCTGTGTTCTTTTAAAAAATCAGCAACCATGATTAAATCCACTGAAAGTCCCGATACTACAATGAATGTATATTCAAACTCCAATTTCCAAATTTTTATATCTAAATATACTTTTTTACATACTTTAATCATCATCCGCCCAACCGCGACATAAACAGCTAAATTAGTGACAGCCAACTCGGGAATAATATTCTTATTTTCTTTAAAAATATTATGGAAAGATTAGGAAATGCAGGTAAACTCACTACCAGAGTCTAATAAAATAGTGACTGGACACGAGCACGTATCAGCTCGTACACGTGGACTAATAACCCTCGATTCAATCTCCCCATCGGTCGGACCATCATTTTGCTCTACGTCCCAGCACAATTCACGAATAAATTCGGAGCGTTGTCCTGCTCATTTGTATTAGACGAATTTCTCATGCTCCATCACGTGACAACACTCGAAAATCAGGCGGTGGTCGCGACGTGTCCAGCAAAGCGAAATGACTACAATTATTGTTCGTCGCGCCCCGATCTCGCCAGTTTCCGTGTAGAGTATGTCAATTTCGTTCACCTTCGACCTACCCTCTCGCTAATAATTTACCGCGCGATAAATGAGACATATGATTATTCTGTTGTTCCTTGATGTAAATTAAGGTCGGTCTTTGGTACGGCTGCTGCGCCGGCCCCCGATACTTCGGTGCGCTACCTTTTGCGATAGACTGTTCTGCAGATTTATTTTCTATATTGTCCTTATGAGTCGAATCAAGTCTACCTATGGCTTGCGATGTACGAACCCTGTCCGACACGGTGGGCTTGAACTGAGTTTAAAACCAAGGTCAACCGAAATAGGATTTTCTTGCTGATTTTAATAGTGTAGACGGTCCTGAGTAATTTACAACAAAAACTGAAATCATCGGCGGGGCTGTTGTTTTTTTGGGACATTTAAAAGGGGCTCAAGCCAGATTTATCCAATTAATTCGATTTTTTTCTCTTTTTTTGTTGGGTTCGGTGAAATAGATAATTTGATGAATTTCAAGAAGATATTATCTCTTGTCAATTTTGCAGCAGATGCACAGGAAAAACGTTACAGCTGTTGTAAAGTCTCAAATTTACTTTTCATGAAAAATCGAATGTTCGAAAGAAGTTTAGACTGCTTTATATTTTAAAATCTATTACTTAATAACGTGTTACTAAGCAACATAACAAATTATTAATGATAACCTTACTGTTGCCAAAAATTTGCAAGTTTACTCCGCGATGTCTGACGTAAAGGATCATGCCAGAACGCATGATGAAAATCGAAGTAGGATTTGTTTATTTGTTGTAAAAAGAAAGGTCGTAATGGTGCTAATAAAATTGTACAAATAGTTGCGGGCGGTAAAATTGAATCTTTGGTAAATATAATTTTTCAATATAAAACCGATAATAAGTGCCTACCAAATGGAATTTGCAGCACATGCTTGAATAAGCTGTATGTGTAAAAAAAATAATCAAAAGATGTTAAAGCCACCTCAAGTATCTCTTAATTACAAGACTATTAACACTAGATCAACGAAAGAATCTGAAACTGTAATATGTGACTGCTTAATATGCAGGCTAGCTCGGCAAATTCATGATAATTTTACTAAGAATGAAACACCTAAAAGCAACGAGTCAAAAATATTGAAAAGTAAATTAAAAGGTGAATATGCAAGTCGTTTTTTAACTCTCAATTAGTATCTTTTTTGCATGTGACTTTATTACATGATTTTTATTCTTTATTTCACACAGATAAGCCTGTTAGTGAATCTCGCCAAGATAGTTTAGTAAATCAACAATGTGACAGCTGCCAATCAATATTAGCTAGAGGTAATTCTCATGCATGCAACTCTTTAACACGTATAAAAAATGTTGAAGCATTAATATCAAAATCCTCTCCACTTGTACAAAATCAAATTATCTCAATGACGCTAAAAAATAAACTATCTGAAAATGTAAATGAAGGAGCTAAAGCAAGTAAAACTCTGATATTTATTAATCAACTTCACGGAAAACCATTAAAGATTGATGTAAATCCTAAAAATTCGAATGAAAACAGTTTGAATGTGGCACTTTTAACTACTGGCTACATGAAAAAAATGCAATCAAAATATAGTCTCTCTCAAAATGTAACGCTCGGAATCGCATCGATGGTTCATGTTGGGTCAAAAAGAAGAAATTTAATTGAACCTAATTTAAAACAAGCTCTTTCTACTGAAATTCACTCTTTAAATTCTTTTTCTGACGTAAAAGTTTTCAAATTCAAATCTACTAAAAGTAATAAAACTGTTGATGTTGAGCAAGCAGCCGTCTATTGCAATAACTTAAAGGGTTTAATTGAATATTTAAAAATAAAACGTAATGTTTCCAGTGCACATTTAAAATTTGGCATCGATGGTGGAGGAGTCTTTTTAAAAATTTGTATGTCAATTCAATCAACAGAAAGTGAATCGGGATTAAGTACGAGTATTATTGAAGATGAGCTAGAATCACGTTTAAAAAAACGACAAAAATATAATGAAGGAATTGCTTCTAAATCTTTCGAAGATTGTGGAGTTAAAAAACTTATCATAATTGGTTTAGTTTAGGATGTTCAAGAAAATTACTATAACGTTAAGTTATTGTGGTCAGAGATTGGAATTGATAGCATGAATGGAACGATTATAGCCGACATTAAATTGTGTAATATTATGGCCGGTATCATGCCCTCTAGTAGCTCTTTTCCTTGTACTTGGTGTAATGTTTTTAGGGGTAATCTTCATGAATCGTCAACTTTGCGAACAATTAAAAATATTACAGAGAATTACACTGAATGGCTTAATGCCGGAAGAAAAAAGGAATTAGCCAAAAATTATATGTGCTGCATTGAGCCACCAATATTTAATGATAATTAAGATAAGACTATTCTCGAAATAATGCTTCCACCAGAACTTCATTTATTATTGGGAGTAGTAAATTTTTTATTTAATCATAAGTATAAACTTTTCAAGGAAACAGCTTTATCGTGGGCAAAAACGTGTAATGCTTCACGTCAAATTATTTACGGAGGAAAGGTTACTTTCAATGGGAAAGATTGTAAAAAATTATTAGATAAGATAGATAATTTGCGAAGTATTTGCTCTTTAGGATGTCTGAAATACGTGCAAGTTCATTCAGATTTTCGAAAAGTCGTACATAATTATTTCGATAAAATTTTACATCCTGAATTTGCAAAGTACATTGATGATTTCAAAAAAAGCGTTTTGGACTTAGAGGGAGTTCCAGTTGCACCTAAAGTATACTGCATCTTTGTACATGTCAAAGAAGTTTGCGAAAAATATCAAGTGGGATTGGGTAAATTTAACGAACAAGTATTTGAGTCTGCTCATAACGAATTCAAAACTGCATGGACTAAACACAAAGTTCGCCAAACATATTCAGAGTATAATAAGCATTTATTACAAGCAGTTTCTGAAATTAATGGTCTTCATGTGTGATTATTATTGATTTATTTAGTTTTTATAAAATATTAATGTTTTTTAAATAAGATGATTGCATATTCTTTGAGTTTGATGTGAAATGTAAATAAATATTATAGAGAAAATCTTGTTATTTTTAAGTTCTTATATTGTATAATCATATATAATATATATACACTATGTGTATTTGAAGTTATTATTTTATTTTAAAATTTTTCGCTTAAAAATTTACTAACAAACCTAAAAATATTCAGATTTTTGTCGCAAAACATATTACTTTTAAAATATCCAATCAAAATTAATAGAATATTTTTATGAAAACGTAAGTTGAGACTTTACAACAGCTGTAACTTTTTACCTGTGCGTCTGCCGCAAAATTGACAAGAGATAATTTTTTCTTAATATTGATCAAATTATCTAACAAAATTATTTCACCAAAAAAACAACAAAAAAAGAGAAAAAAACGAATTTATTGGATAAATCTGGTTTGGGCCCCTTTAAAATGCCCAAAAAACGGCCGCGCCGAAGATTTCAATTTTTGTTGTAAATTACTCATGACAGTCCACACTATCAAAATCAGCAAGTAAATCCCATTTCGGATGACCCTGTTTTTAAACTCAGTTCAAGCCCACCGTGTCGAATAATCGATCACGGATAGCACATCACGAACGCGATGGTAACTACTTCACCATGTAATAATTGACTTCGTAATTATCCATAAGAGGATTAAAGTATTTAGCGATTCGTCGCTGCTCCGTGAAATACTCGTTTAATGACCCATCGGAGGTTTTGAATCTGCGTGTACACCATTTATTTTCCGTTTGTATTTTCAAGCGTATTTACAGGCTGATTCCTAACTTCATGCTCTGCGACCAATGTCACATTCAGTTCGAGTAGCTTCTCTATTTGTTTACGCAGCGCGTCGTTTTCGCTGCGTGCCTCAGCTGCCTCAAATGAAACCCAATCTAAATCCTGGTTCAATTTGTCCATTTCAAGGTCCGTTATATCATCAGGATTATCCGTTGACCTTATTCCTATCATGCTCTTCGGGGGTGATCGCATTTATGGGATCCGAGATAAAAAAAAGAAGCTTTTTTAATTTTAAAATATTTAAATTTTTGCCTAATTATTTTTTTAAATTATATTTATTTTTGTTTGGTTACCCCACATTGGGCGCCACTTGTAATATTGCAGGTTTATCAGGTAGAATAAATAAATAAAATATATATCTAAATCATTATAATTGAATATTAAAATAAACAATCATTTATTTTAAGCATAAATCTTAGCGAGCAATTGAAACTGCAAGATATAATAGTAAATGTAGATTTTGAATCAAACAAAAATAACGAACTAATATTCGTCGTCGCACATATCGAAAAAACAATCGTTATATATATTTCACGTAGTCGTCGATTATGCTAAAATAAAATAAAATCTTGCATTTTTCATGTATTTTTTATCACTTTCTTAGACAATTAATAACTTTTCAAGATGTTGATATATTTCTATGAAATAAAGCAGAAACTAAAGCTATTTTGTGCTACTTTTACCTATTTTTGGGTTATTTTTTCTGGGTAAAAATTTGCGGAGTTATGATCTGAAGTAGAGATACCATTTTTTCACTTAAAAATGGGTGTGTAAGACATAATTGGCTATATTTCGATAATATGGGTTTGTTAGTCAAAATGAAGGATGCTGGGATTCATTTTTAGGCACCAGAAAACAGCTTTCAAAACTTCTTCAAAATTCGCTACCCGCACTTCGTACTCTCTCCTTGTAAGTGATTGAATATTTTCGATAATATTAACATAATGGATTAATTCTTGAATGTCTGTATTTTGATTCATTTTTTCTAAGATTGAGTATGTCTATTCCTCTGTATGGAAGATGGGCTGTTGTTTTATGTTGGTGTAGTTGCAAGTGAAGCAATAGACGGACTATTTATCATACCTCTCTTTGTAAATTCTTTGCCTTGTCATCGTGTGTTGGCAATGTCGATGTACTATTTGATGTACTATTTGCTATTTGATTTCTTCAATAGTTGTATACCTTACCGATGTTTGTTCACAAGTTCGATTGAATAATCCGTCATATCAGTGCTTTTCTTTACTTTTGCCATTAATATTGCACAATTGTTAACATCAGGTACTTTGTGATGTATGTTATAATTTTTCTTATTCTTATTATTGCTGAATGTATAGTTAGCACATTTTATGTTATTTCCACTAACACATTTCTCTGTTTTACGTGATCCAGCACATCTTAGATATGTAGGATTATTTTCGAAGTTTGTGCCTTTATGTCCAAATCTTCCACAATTGCAGCATGGCTTAATATTTATTATATCATGTGCTCTGCAACTTTAATAACCTATAAATATTTTGTAGTTATTCTCTCTTATGTGCTTCTATATTTCAGGTGATATACTGTACGAATGCAGAACAGTGCATTTGGAAGTATGTTTTTGAAAATTCTTGTCATATATATCTGGCGCTATTGCCTTGTAATCCATTTTAAGGGTGTCATGTATACCCACTATTTTTATTTTACGATTCACTAATTGCGCTGTTTGAATGGTGTAGTGTTGAGAGAGTTTTTTGGTTAGGATTTTTTCAGTTGTTTTTACATTGTCATCATTCATGCAAATTATAATTATTTAATTTTGATTCAAAAAATAAAGTTTTTTGGTTTGAATAGTTTTTTCTTTTGTCAGATAGTAAGACACATGTTCTTTCACATTAAATTTGTCGTCTCTTCTTTTGCTAGTTATACTATGATTCTGGGTATTCGCTTGGTTTGCGTTTTGATGTCGCTTGTTGCTTCTGCATAGCTTCTTTTATTAATAGTAGTAATCTCATTCTGTTTATTTAGTAGTTCTTTCAATAATGCATTTTTATCTAACAAGTCTGTATTCAATTGCTTCAGTAGAGAATTTTTTATTTTCATAGTTTCAAATTCAGAGTTATCTTCGTATATTGTTTCGATGTTACCTATTTTATATTCATTTAATATGTCTTTTAAAATTTCTTGTTTTAGTTGTTGCTTATTTGCCGCTTTCATTTGTGCAACAATAAATCTGGCCTCTTCGTTGAGTGACATGGTGTCAAAGTTTGAAATTAGGTCGATGTCCGCGTGATCCGGACATATTACTAGTGTTCTGGTCATATATTTTTCATTGTTTATTTGTTCGAAATCACTAATATGATATACACTTTCACATGTAATACACACCACTGTGGCCACTCTTTGTCTTGGGTGGCATTTATAAAATTTCTGTGTGCACTTATCAGGTGGTTCCTAACCACCCGATGCCATCCGGATATTTTGACTATTATTAAAGTGTTACGTACTGGCTTTTATTGTTAACTAATAAAAGTCCGAACGTTGCGGCTTATCTCGCGTCGCGCGGAGCGGTTTTCACGCACGAGATAGTTGATTTGCGTGGCTAAGGCAGAAAGGGAGGCTTGGAGAGGAGTTGGACAGTGAGCGGACTCGTGAATCCGTTGTCAGATTTTAAATAAATATTTTATTTGTTACCTTTTAATTGCTTTATATTTTAGAACCCTGCAGCTGGTACACTTTTGGTCTGCGCTTTTGATGGCGCACGTGTGTGCGTCGTTCCTGATAGCTTAAATTGTGCGTGGTTGGAAAAATCGCGCACACTTATACTTTATTACGGCCGTTTTATAATACGTAATACGCGTCGTTAAAAATACACCTAGTGGTCGAACTTTGCTCGTGGTGAAGCGACGATCCGTACACTTCGACTTCTGAGTCGAAAATGATCTGCTTGCAAACAGACTTACTGGAGCTGAGGGCTCTTATATGAAATATGTATTGACAATAAAAGGGAAATTTTACATTGCGCTGGTGCGCGTTTTCCTGTGTGGTGGACATCCTGAAAGATAATTTATGCGCTAGTATATAGCGACTTCGTCTCGATTCACGGGCGACTTTTGGCCCCGAGCTTGGGCAAGAGGGCGGCTTTTATTATGGGTCCACCCGGAAAATGCGTACCTATGTATACAATAGGTTTTATATTATAATACGTTTAACTAGAATATTACTTTCGTCATAGCAACTTCTGGTGACTAGATAACCATCCGAGTTTGCTATGAAAAATACAATATTCCGTGATCGGTATTAACTTGTGCAAATTCTATTTGGGATAATCAAACACAGGTATCTATGTTTAATTAACCGAAATAGAGCTCGATGGAGTCATTCGATCTAATATCTCTATTAAAATTATTTTGTGTTTTATAAAATAGTTATTTCGTAGAAACATTACGAAAGAGAAAAAATAAAAATATGGAATTAATTCATCACAAAAACATTAAATAATTACTTAATCAAATTCAAAGTAATTCCACTTATTTCGAAATTAATTTTAAATAATAAGCCGCATGATCCAATTTATATATATATATATATATATATATATATATATATATATATATATATATATATATATATATATATATATATATGTCTTCGTATTCTTCTTCTTTCTCCCTCTCCTTCTCTCTCTCTCTCACTCTCTTCTTCTATCTCTCCCTCTCTCTCTCTCTCTTTCTCTACCTCTCCTCTCCTTCTCATCTCATCACTCCTCCCTACCCATCCATCTAAACAGACACATTATTGTATACACACTAGTATGCGCACACTGGTGGATCGAGGTAGCTTGCCGCAAGTGAGTACATACTAGTTGCGCTTTTACAATATTAAGCTTGTGTATGGTATAAAGAACTTTTAAATTTCTTTAATGTGGTCAGAGTACCAACTGAAGCTAGTTATATTAAAAAATATATAACTGATTATTGATAAAGACAGCTGTTCACTTATTCTTAAGTTCATATAAGTATGAATTTAATTTTATCACACCTTAGATCATAAAAAAAATACTTACATCTTTTTACCATTTGAAAAAATATTACGAGTATATGTTAATCAGGGACCCCTGATCAGGGCGTGACAGGAATAGCGTCAACATACTGTTCAGGACTTGATCACTATGATAGGAATCCTAATCAGGGTCTGACAATGCCTTACTTAATTTTGCTTCCTTATAGAGGAAGCTTTGATATGGTAAAAAAAGAGTTTTGCTAAAAAGATGTTAGAAATACGTTTTAAGATACTGGGAATAAAAATACACTATTTTTAGAAAATGTCTGTATGGATTTGTGTGCGTTAGGGTGGTCCGAAATTTTCAAAGTTTCGATTTTCGTTCTTGTAACCGTTTCAAAAGTTGACAAACGTGAAAAAATAACTCTCCTGCAAAGCAGGCGCTGGACATTCAGATTTAAAGGTTCCTACCTCGATTACAACGTTGTTTTAGCTTATTTATATACGTTTTTTAATAAATTTGTTAAGAAAAAATTATTAAAACTTTATACATCCAGAAAAAAAATATTTAGTAACTTACAATATGACTAAAATGGAAATTTAACCACATGCTTTATCAAATAGTACGCTATGTAACAAAGGCAAAAAGTCGAATATTTTTCCCGCGGGTGAGTTTACTGCCCTCGCTTTATTTCGCCCGCTCGGGTAGTATCACCCGTGGGAAAAATCGACTTTTTTCTCGAGTTACATATAGTACTTTAAGCCTATCTCAACTAGGGTCACTTTTTGAATTGGAAAGTGGGACTAATGGACGATTAAAAGACAATATTGCTAAAAGACAATCGAAAATCAGGGTTATTTGTAGAACTTGATGGAATAAAGAAATTTGCATTAGTTTCTAGTGAAGTCACTTTTTTCCCCATTTGCGGGAAAAAATTACTTCTCTCCCGCATTTGTGGGGAAAAAGTGATTTGCAAGCAAAAAGTGTAATTTTGGTCTCGCTTTTCAGGGAAAAAAGTGGCCATTTTCATTCAGATGGGCATACAACATTTTTTTCTATGTGAAGAGCCATTGCGTCAAATTTTAACAAAACAACAGGCTATCTTTGAACATTTTTCAAGACTCTAATTTTCGATTATTTTTCAAAACCTAAAATTTTCTTTGAATTTTTGTTCCGAATAGAATCTATATAAAAATTGGCAAACATAAATAAATCTAAATATAGAAATATAGAAACTGTCCCAGACAAGACTTTTAATTTGAGTAGCCGCAGCATTTTTTAAGTTGTTAGGATTAAATTTATGTCCGTTTTAATATTATGAAAATTCTCAGGTGGTAAATTAGTGATCACGCTGAGGACGAAATTGTACATTTTTAAAAATTATTCATAATTTTAAAAAGGACACAACTATTGATCCAAACAACTTCAAAAACTCTTCGACGACTCAAATTAAGGGTCATATTATCAGCTACGAGGGTAGTTCAATAAGTCTTTAGAATGACCAACAAATGGCGCGCGAATCGCTCCAAATCATCTGTTTTCAGTCAGCACCACTCCCGACTAGATATATGGTGCAGTCACAGTCCACATCTTCTGAGTTTACGTGTTTTTATAACCAATTGAAAAAAAAAAATTGCTTGTTAAGAAAAATGGAAAAAAACGAGTTCAGAGCGGTAATTAAACATTTTCATTTAAAGGGTTTAACTCCATATGAGATAAAAAATGAATTGGACTCAGTTCATGGCACATCTGCCCCTGCCTTAGCAACGGTTTATAACTGGGTAAATGAATTTAAGCGTGGTCGTACATCAATAAGTGACGAACCACGTTCAGGAAGGCCCGTAGAAGCAACTACTCCCGAAATCATCAATAAAATCCACGATATGGTGTTGAAGGATAGAAGATTAAAAGTGCGTGACTTAGCTGAGGCCACAAGGATATCTATAGGTGCAGTTGTTTCAATTCTACATGAAAAATTAGGCATGAAAAAGCTATCGGCAAGATGGGTGCCGCGTTTGCTCTCAGCTGAGAATAAACGCAATAGAGTGGTCGCCTCTGAGGCTCTTTTGGCGCGCATAAGTCGGAATCCTGAGGAATTTTTTCGTCGATTTGTGACTGTGGATGAAACATGGATACACCACTACACTCCTGAGACAAAGGAACAATCCAAACAGTGGATTTCCACAGGCGAACCAGCTCCAAAGAAGGCAAAGACCGTAAAGTCAGCTGGTAAGGTTATGGCTACAGTTTTTTGGGATGCACGTGGAATTATACTTATTGACTACTTGGAAAAGGGTAAAACAATTACTGGTGAGTATTATGCATCATTATTAGAGCAGCTGAAAGAAGAAATTAAAAAAAAAACGACCACATTTGGCGAGAAAAAAATTCTCTTTCATCACGACAACGCCCGAGTTCACACATGCTTCGTTTCAATGGCTAAAATTGAAGAACTAAAATTCGAATTGGTCGAACACCCACCGTATTCACCAGATTTAGCCCCCAGTGACTTTTTCTTATTTCCAAACTTGAAAAAATGGCTCGGTGGACAGAGATTTACGGACAACGAAGACGTCATTGCCTCTGTAAGTGCTTATTTTGAGGAACTTCCGAAAACGCACTTTTCTGAAGGATTAAAAAAACTTAAGCGATTGACCAAGTATATAGAGCTCCAAGGAGATTATGTTGAAAAATAAAAAAAAATTTACCCAAAAAAAATTGTTTTTATACTTTATTCTAAAGACTTATTGAACTACCCTCGTATTAACTAAAATTACGTACAACTCTCCACGATGGAAACTACCGGAAGTAAATTACATCAAACTATGACATAAACCATTTACCATAATGGAAAAATTGCACAATATTGCGGCTGGAACAGTTCCTATATTTACATTTATATACGTTTGTCAATTTTTATGTAGATTCTATTCGGAACAAAGATTCAAAAAAATTTTGGGCTTTGGAAAATCATCGAAAATTAGAGTCTTAAAAAATGTTCAAATATAGCCTATTTTTTTGTTAAAATTTGACGCATGTGGCTCTTCACATGGAAATTTTTTTTTTATGAATTTGATGTGGTTAACTTCCCGTTGTAGTGCTATCGTAAGTTACTAATTTTTTTGCCTTGATTTATAACGTTTTAATCATTTTATTTATTAATTTTATTTAAAAAATTACATGCACTAAAAAACTTTGCTATCGAGGTAGGAACCTTTAAATCTAAAAAACCAGCGCCTGCATTGCTGGAGTGTTATTTTTTTTACATTTGTCAATTTTTTAAACGGTTACAAGAAGGAAAATAGAAACTTTGGAAATTTTAGACCACCGTAGTGTGCGTGCGTGCATGTGTGTGTGTGCATCTGTATGTGTGTGTGCGCGCGCGTGCGTGCGTGTGTGTGTGTTAGTGCGTGCGTGTGTGTGTGTGTGCGCGCGCGTGCGTGCGTGTGTGTGTGTTAGTGCGTGCGTGTGTGTGTGTGTGCGCGCGCGCGTGTATATGCGCGTGTTTGCTTGTGTGTGTTGTATGTATGGATGTGAATCAACATTACTCTAAAAAATATACACGGTGAAAATTAATGTTTCGCAGCTCATTTTTTTAAATTTTATGTAAGGACAGCAGCTCAAATTTATTTTTGTTTTTGATGAGCTTTTGTTTTCATAGCGATTCTTCGATTTTTGAGTTATGTTTTTTTTTGGGTTTTTTGGTACCATAGAAATAATATCATCGATTGAGTGATAATGCATTTGAAAGAGCATAGAATGACTTATATTTCGCCGCCCGAAATTTTAAATTTTTAATAAGCTATTTCTCTCGTTTTACTATTCACAAAATCATCATTTTATTCAAATGGTTATATCTGTGAAACGTAAGAATGAATATTAAAAAAAAAAAATTAGATGATTAAAAATATAGATAAAAATAGTCTGTAAAATTTTTGAGTCTATATCTATTTCTTTTGAAGGAAAAAGAATCTTTTTGTATAAACAATCGATTTTTATTCAGCTGCGCATACTGGAGTATATCGGTAGAATTTGATCTGAAACTTTCCATAGCTGTAGCTCTTTACTATCTCTTATAAGAGTTGTTGGCCCAGATCACTACGACCTTTATATTTCGAGATATTTTAGGTTATGTATTCTAAAAAGAATTTTTTGATCACTTATATTTCGAGAATGGCATGGTCATTTTTTATCAAACATGGCTTATTTCTTTCGATTTTTAATAAATTTTCGTAATTAAAAAGAAATTTAAAGATTCAAAGACTCGTTTGTTCTTTATAACAATTCTTGGATTTTTGAGCTTTCGTTTTTCGAGGTTTTTGGTATGTTAGAAATATTATGATCAATTTAGTGTAAATGCATCAAACATAGCATAAAATTACCTATCTTTTATAACCGCAAATTCTAGATAGGCACTTTCCATTCTTTTGTTATACACGAAAAAAGTCATATTTAGTTTAAATGGTTATATCTCTGAAATATATGATGTCATATTGTTCACAAAATTTTCGATGATTAGGAATTTAGTGAATCTATGTAGTAACACCTCATTACAGTAAATTTAAATATTATTAATAAATAATTTTAATAAATTACGTACAGAGAAGAAATTACTGTGATAAGGATTATTAATTATCGTTCTGTAATTTTAGTAAAATATTATCTTTTGTCAATCAATAGATGATAAAAAAGCGTATCCTTTTAGAGGAACTATTTAGAAAGAGATATAGAAATTTAAAATTAATTTATTAGACCAAAGAATTTCATACTGGAACAATTAAGGGTTAAAACTAGGTTTTCAAGGTTTTTGAATTTTTAAAATTTTCAAATTTTTGAAGTTTTGTGATTTTTGAGGATTTTTCGAGGTTTTTGTAGTTTTCAAAACCATTTAAACTTTTTTTTTCGGATATTTTTGAATCCTCAGTGTTTTGAATTTCTGACGGTTCGAATTTCCAAGGTTTTTGGAATAATTCGAATTAGCAGTTTTTAAATTTTTTTTTCTTTTTGGTTTCTTTCCCAAAAACATCATAACAGAAAAATTGAGGGAAACGAAGGCTGAACTCATTTTTCGTTTCGAAGATTTTTCCGTCAAATCTCACACACACTTCTAACTTGCAAAACGAGATTTGAACCCAGTCACTCGAAGCTACCGGGTCAAAACGAAAGCTGAGAAAATCAATTAAAGTCACCGGTTTGAAGCGAGATTCTAACCCGAATACTCGCATAGATCGAAATGGGAAAAAGAAACCCGTGAATAGTTAAGAAAATAGTACAAAGACGAACTTGCGAAACAGAACGCACCGAGAAAAGCTCAACAAAGATCAGTCTCACACTCTGCTCAACCGAGAAAGATTTAATTGCGAAATTTTTCTCGGACCTGAGGTGTATAATACACTTGCACACACTTGCGAATCAAAGCTAAATCAAAAATCTCGCGTGGCAAGAAACATATAGGTAATTGTGAGCGAAGTCAGCAACCTATACAAGATTAGAATCTCCAGCACAACAGAGACAGCTGTAGAGACGTGGCTGACGGAACTGAGTGGTCAGCAGCTAAACGAAACACTCTCTCAGATGAAGATGTCCACAGAGGGCAACTACTTCGCACAGTCATATCGCCTGCAGAAATGCTTGCTCAGCAACTACACAGTCAATGATTTCGTGGAACAAGACGATGAAGAGGGCGACACCATCAATGTCAGAGCCCGACGCAGGCGTCAGTTCATCGACGAAACAATAGCGGCCGATATTCAAGATGGCACGCAGACAGGCCAGGCAAACGCGCACAGCCTGGCAAATCTCATCACAGACACGAACGTGCTCAGAAACCTTGAATTGTCGCTTCGTGGGCCTCCAGAGGCCAACGAAACAACAACAACAACCAACGAGACAACAGCCGATGAACAAACGATGGAGTGGGCCACACAGTCACTTGAGCAGATGATTACACTAGTGTCAGCACATGGAACCGAATTCCAAATACCAAAGGATATATCATGCGTATTGGCAGAACTGCTCACACACGTCAAGTTGCTTCAAAGTCAAGTAGACACCCTGAAGCGAGAGCAGATTCTGTCAAGTACAAGGAACGAGGAAACCAGACGCCCGGAACATGTGAATTTCCAAGACATGTTCACAATATACGGCGACAAGCATCTGGACGACTCTCGTGCTAGATCGGCGCCACCTACTATGGTACGCAGCGCCTGGGAGGGGGCAGATAGTCGAAGAACGACTATAAGCGATAACCACCAGCGGCCAAGAGATCGATCAAATGTGAGTAGGAGTAGCAATCCTGGAAACACTTCAAGCCCAAGATTCGCACCAGGAAGTTTGGACGGAACGTCTAGGTTCGGTTCGAATAAAGATGTAGGACAAATAGTAAGAAAATGGAACGTCAGGTTATCTGGCAGCAAGAACCAGAGTATAGACGGATTCGTGGCGCGCATCGAGGATTGCAACGTATTGAGCAATCTAACGGGCGATGAGCTACTGGCAGCGCTGTCTGAACTCTTCAAAGATAACGCAGCGACCTGGTATAGGAATAACCGAACAAAGTGTCGGGCTTGGAATGACTTCACCACTTCAGCCAGGCGATGGTATGGTACAAGTCGTCAATACCAACAGAGACTATGGAATGAAGCCAACCTAAGGAGACAAGGACCAGATGAACTGGTCCGAGACTACCTCACGTGCCTCATCGGCATAATGAACAAATTATCGCCGAAGCTTGAGTATAGTCAGGAATTAGACTTGCTACACCGAAACATGCGGTCGGACCTACAGAAAATGGTCCGCAGGTGCGAGATCACTAGCATGGAGACACTGCTGGACGCCGCCTCAGACGCCAAGCAAACGTTGGAATGAGAGAAGAGTATATGTTTGCCCCCGCCTCCGGAAGCTTCTTTTTTACCCGAGATGGCGTATAAACCCATTCAAGGGGCAAAGAAATAGAAAGCAGAAGTATCTGCCATGTCGAGGAAAGGACCACAACCTTCGACATCTGATATCACGGCAATGGTTGCCAAGATGTTAGTCGAGAAACTGAGTCAGTTTCGGCTAAACTTGTCGGACAAAGGCGCTGTCCCCAGGAGCGAAAAGGGCGGGGGGACCAGCACGGACCCCAAAGCACCTGACAAAAGGGGAAAAACGATTGGGTCATCAACTCGAACGGGATGGGGAGCCAAAAGGTCGCAACCTCCTGGCACCCCGCCAGAAGGGAGTAAACCAAAGTTTGATCCACGCAGCCAATGAAATGCTACGGTTGCGGAGAGATAGGGTTCATGCGGAAGCATTGCCCTAAACGCTCGGAAAACGAGCAAGGGAGCGGCTAGAAAGGACCAAAGCCACTCCTGATGAGAAACCGGTCCCCACAGAAACACTTCCCGTCGTAGCTGAGACTACGACGGAGGATGTGGACGTCCAAAAGAAGCCAGGCGATTCTCGTCCAGAAGGAGAGATAACACTGGTGGAGCCTCCGAAAGAGCCTACGGTCACCGTAGCTGCTCAGGAAGTCGAAGCTACGGCAACGGCAGAGGACTTTGACGTCCAGCCACGGTCAAGCCAACCGACTCCCGAAGTAAAGGCCGAAGCGAAGGCGTTCACCGGCTTCGATTCTTTAGTAAAAGGAGACGAGCTTGTGAGACCGCGAGGAATAAAGTACAACCCCGAAGACGAAATACGATGGTGGATGTCGATTGAAGTCACGGACTACAGGCTCAGAGCCCTATACGATCCTGGCGCATCCAGCACGGTCATGGGGGCGGTTGGACTGCAGATGACCAGCGCACTAGGGCGAGAACTCTCCCTGAAGTGCACAGGACGGGTGAAGCTACCAGACGGTACTTGTCGCCCACTAGTTGGCCATGTTATGCTCCCCATTACTGTGGCGGGTATAACCAAAGCAATAAGAGTAGGCATAGTACCTCACTTGAATGATGCGTGTTACGTCGGTGTTAAGTTCGTCAAGGAATTCAGGGCCATGCTCGACCCAGATACCGATACAATGTACTTCAAGGGTACGGAAGCTAAATTACTATGTGAAGTAGCCAGCTTAGAGGTTGGAGTAGCCGCACTCTCGTCCGTTGGTGTAGCAGATGCCACGGAAAATGAACGCAAAGAGCTGGAAGACCTTCTGGACGAGATGTTGGCAAGTCAAAGAGAGACGTGCGGATTGACGGGTGTCATAGAGCACAATATCGACTTCTGTTCCACGAGACCGATCAAACAACAATACTACCCCGTCTCTGAGAAAATCGAGCAGGAGATGCACCAATAGGTAAAGGAAATGTTGAAACAGCGCATAATAGAACCATCTAACAGCGGATTGTCGAGACCGGTGGTTATGGTGAAGAAGAAGAACGGAACGTATAGGTTCTGCGTCGACTATAGGAAAGTGAATGCCCACACAAAACCCGATGTGCGTACCCACTACCGTATATGCAAGACATACTGCGGAAATTACGCAGGGCCAAGTACATATCAACGATTGACCGCAGAAGTGCGTATCACCACATACCACTAGGCGAAACTTCCAAACCCATAACGGCCTTTACAGTGCCAAGAAAAGGGCTATTTCAGTTTGTGAGACTCCCGTATGGTATATCCTACTCTGGAGCCACGTTCCAGAGATTGATGGACATGGTGCTCGTTAGCGAGCTCGAGCCATACGTGCTCGCTTACCTAGACGACATCATCATAATCTCGGAGACGTTTGAAGAGCACAACCGCCTACTCAGGCTAGTATTGAAGAGGTTAAAGGCTGCAGGGTTAGTGATCAACAGGGAGAAATGCGTTTTCTGTAAGTCAGAGGTCAGATACTTGGGAGTTTTAGTGAACCGGGACGGGATCAGGCCTGACCCAGAAAAAATTGAGGTAGTCCTCAACTACCCCGCTCCCAAGTATCAATGGCTAGAAGATCAATAGTACGCATTTGAGAGATTAATGGCGTTGATTGCCTCGGCTCCAGTACTTCAGAGCCCTCTACCGGATAAGCAATTCCTTGTAAACACGGATGCGAGTGACACCGGGATCGGCGCGATGCTGCTACAAGAATCGGAGGGGGGCGAGAGGGTACTGAAATTCGCCAGCCGAACCTTAAATTCGACTGAGCGGAATTACAGCGTTCCGGAACAAGAATGTCTAGCGGTAGTATGGGCCATAGACAAGTTCCGTCCATACATTAAAGGTTACCATTTCAAGGTGGTCACCGACCATATGAGCTTGAAATGGTTATGTGAGATGAAAAACCCCACAGGCCGGTTGTGCTGGTGGGCGTTACGGTTACAAGAACAGAGTTTCGAGGTAGTTCATAAAGAAGGAAAACTCAATTATGTCCCTGATGCCCTATCCCGAATGTACGAAGAGGAGGGGATGACACTAAGATCACTCAGCTTGTCAGAAGGCACCAATGACCAATGGTACCTCAAAGTTGTAAGCGACACAGCTGAGAGAACACATGAAAATCTGCGCCGGAAGATCGTGGGAGAGAACTTCTACCACTATCGACCAGACGAAAGCGTCGAGAGTGTCATAGGAGACGATGAGGCATGGAAAATGGTCGTGCCAGCCGAACACAGATGGGCCATACTGAGAGAAAACCACGACGATCCCACAACTGGTCCCCTCGGGCGAGATAAGACATTCGCCCGAATAAGCCAATATTATTATTGGCCAAACATGCACGCCAACGTGCAGAAGTACGTCAAAGAGTGCATGGTGTGCCAGCAGTGCAAAGTGGTGCAGAAACCTCCCACAGGAATGATGGGTAGGAGGGTCGTGGAAAGACCGTGGCTGGAAATATCTCTGGTCCGCTACCACGTACGAAAGGCGGCTACGAGTATATCTTGATATTTCAATTACCATTTACCCGATGGGTGGAGTGTATACCCATTCGGAAGGCCAACGCCCGGAATGTAATTAAGGAACTACACGAGCGAGTCGTCGTGAGGTTTGGGACTCCTGAAACCTTCCATTCGGACAACGATACCGAGTTTAAGAACAAAGCCGTTGATGAATACCTTTGGAAGCAGGGAGTGTACCACACCACGACACCCCCCCCCCCCCCACTGCTGCCCTAGAGCGAATCCCGTGGAGAGGGATAATAGAACCCTGAAAACGATGATTGCGGCTTATGTTCAGGAGAATCACAAAGCGTGGGATGAACATTTACCAGCGCTGGTTTTTGCGATGAACACAGCCAGTCACAGTTCAACAAGCTATAGCCTGGCCATGCTGAACTATGGAAGACAACCGACGCCGCCTGAGACCGCAAAGCGTAAGTGCGATGAGGAGGCCAAAGTCTCCGTGCAGAAAGCGTTATTGCGAGCTTGGCACGCAAGAATGGAAATGCTACACGAATTACATCAGCAGTCAGCGTTACGCTCAGTGACTGAGCGGGCCAGGCAGGCGATGTACTACGACGCTGGGCGCAGAGCAGAAACCTTTCTGCTTGGCGACATAGTATGGAGAAAGAACAGAGTACTCTCCTCGGCGGCCCAGGGCATAACGGCGAAACTAGCGCCGAAATATGCAGGTCCATACATCGTGATTGGTATCCTCGGCGCCAATTCATTTCGGTTGTTTGGTCCGAACGGGCAAGTCGAGGAACTGGTCCAAGCCGAGGATATGAAGCCCTTCGTCCCAGGGAAAGATCCAGCGGAACCTGGGCAGAAAGAAGAAAGAAGAACACGAGAAGAGAAGGATCGTCCGGTAGGGGACTCAAAAGGCGTCGGATCAATCACCACCGCCTACCGAGAGCGTACGCGAGACGATCCCAACGGGGTTTATGAGCGATGCGACCCCGGCGGGGGTAATTGGCGATGCGAGGCCGACCGACGATAGCGTGCGAGATGCGGCTTCAGCGGGGGCAACACTGGCGGAGGACGACGGCGACCAACGAGCGAAGCCAAAGCGCTGTCGTCCGCGTAAAGCAGTATACGTCGTCAAAACGTCGAAAGCCGCAACCAAACCGAAGAAGGCACCGCGTGAAATCGAACCGACTAAGTGCCCGCGAGGTCGACCGAAGGGATCTCGTAAGAATCGTAATTAGAACTTGCCGACACCCACCTCACCGCGTCGCACGAGAAGCAAGCGCGACATGCCCTACCTGGGCTACCATCAGAACTGTTACCTTCTTTCAGATGAAGGCTTCCCAGGAGGACGTCGAGAAGATCGCCGCTGCCATACTCAACCTACAGCTCGGGGAAAGGGTCGAAGGGGTAGTGCAGGTCGCACTACACGTGTTCGACCAGCGGTTGACCGAGCTGGAGGGAGAACGACGACGACGAGAGGAGGCCAGAGCCTCCGTATTAATAGAAGAGTTGGAGGAGGACCAAGACGAAGTGCGGTCCAGGTCACCTGGAGTGGCATCTTCCCCCGGCTTGGGAGAACTCCCGTCAACGCCGGACAGGTTCGCCATCCCATTGAGGGTGCCGACCCGGGTGGTGGCCTCCCAGACGAAGCTAGAGGCCCAGCATGCCGCTGCGGCCTCCACTTCGCCGCCACGCAGTAGTGGACCCGACCGGGAGGTAAGTGAGGCCCAGCATGCCGATGCGGCCCCACCAGCCGGTGATACCCCGACACGGCCCCCGTCAAACCGTGAGTTCGACCCGATCGAGATGGTATGGCAGTCCACCGAAGCAGCCGTCATTGAGACGCGCGCTTTACTCCGCGCCTACCGAGCAAAGGTGGTGGAGGCAGTCGAACAATGGGATGGATTCCATCGCAGCTACCCCCAGGCCCGGGAATATTCCAGTAAGCTGGCCCAGGTGTATAATAGCCATCGGGAGCTAAAGGAGCACCTCGACCAGTGGTTCGACGACAAGTCGATATGCCTGCGGGATATTCAGCGCACGCTCGCAGCGCGTGAGGCCGAAGCGTCCGTCGCGAATGCCGAGGTATGGGCCCTCAGGCGTGAGGGCGTAAGGCTGGCGAAGGAGGCGGGGCAGTATGCCGCTTCCTCGAGTCCGTCAAGCACATCAGAACCGACCCGGGCGACCCCTCAGGCGCCAGCGGCGGGAGCCCGAGCCGGCGCCGACTCTGGCGAGGGTGCCCGAATGCGGCCCCCACGGCAACCGCAGAACCCGTTCGGGACAGGCAGGGCGAGGTATTGAGCGATATGTGGCCAATTAGGGGTGCGCGCACCCGGGAAATGCCCCGACAAGGATACCCGCAACGCCGCCATCATTGCGGGGTGGTGGAAGGAGGAGAAATCCGAGTAGACCAGGAGGCCGGAATAAGTCCGTGGAGCGGATGACAGAAGGTCTCTCGCTTCCCTTGTACATATGTGTGTATTTTATATTTTTTCTAAAGTATAAGTTGGGATGATACAAGGAGAATAAGAAAGTTAGTTGGAGCTAACCCGACCAATCCCATACCCGATCGATCTAGCATTTCGTAGGTCGGGTGGCAGAAGTTGCTTGCGAGGGCAAAGAACGTCTGGGAGGGGTTGTAACGAAATGAGGGCCATGTACCGGCGAATGTTCGCACTATAGGCGGCACGCGCGCAGCAGGGTTGTTACCCAAAGAGAACGCGGCTGGAGGCGCGGCGACGGCCGCAGACGCCTCGAGCGCGTCACTATCGATTAGGAGTTCGATTCGCGCGCGTCGACGCCGATTAAGTCTCGCCGCCATCTACTCGCGTAAAAATCGCGCCATCTTCCCGCCATCTTCACGCGGAGCGACCTGTTGCCGCGACGCCGCATTGCGATTGGAGTGCGTACGCGAGATAACTCCCCACTGTGCTGTGAGTGTGGAGGTGCTTCCCACGAGGTGCTAGAGTAGAGTGGAGGAGAAGGAGAAGCGAAGCGGAGAAGGGCGAGCCGAGAGGACGTGCTAGTGCCGGCTGCGAGGGAGATAGAGAGAGAGAGAGAGAGAGAGAGAGAGAGAGAGTGAGAGACAGACAGAGATAGAGCAATCGTCCTCGAGGCACATACATAAGGTAAAGGCTAGCCCGCGCGTTTAAAATCGTATAATCCGCGAGCGGTATACAGGGCTGCTCACCGTGGGCACCACGCCCTAGCGTATACCGAGGTGCCGTGACACCAGGCGCGCATACGGCCCATCGTATTGTTGATCTATTATTGTTGAATATAGTTTATTTTGTTATTGAAAGTGAAAATCGCGTGAGTCAATTTTCCCCACGACTCGCCTGCTCCACGACCGAGTTAGGCAAATGCGAAAAGCCGTTATATTGGCGCGTTGCGGCAATAAGCTTTCCGCGCTTTTGCGCTCCTTGCAGATCGCGAAAACCCGTGCGTCGAGGTGACTCCGCACGGAGCTGAATCCACCAGGGTTCAGCGAACTTTGCAGCGGGACGGCCAGAGCAGCGGCAGCAGGGCTGAAGCTCAGCGGCGTTACGCCGCCGGCTTACTCCAGGTAGGAGCAATAGTGGACGCCAGCACGCGTCGCGTGCTGCGTAAGCTTACGTACAACAGCAGCTCGGCCGACGGCTTATTTGCCACGGACAATTGTTATTAACAATTGTCCCACCTGTTACAACACATTTGTTATAACGGTTTCAATAAATTCTAATTTTTTTTCGATTTTAGATTTTTATTTAGTACTTGGACATTATTTACTGGAAATTAAATAATTTCTTTAAATTTCGTATGTGTTTGTCGAATATGGGAGATGTAGAATCAGAAATATGGTAAAGAACTCTGTTTTCCCGGCACCTTACTTTGAATTCTAATGCAAAAATATTTTATTTGAATTTTATTTGTGCAAAATATAAAAAACCGCTTCCAATTCACTGGCACTTAGCTTTCGCAAACTAAATTAATATTGCCAATATGAATTTCTTTATTCTAATATATTATTTCAAATTGCTATATATAATGGTGCCGAAGATGGCGTCCAGGAGTAAGGAACCTCCTGACGAGAAATACAAAATTCTCAAATGTCACCCGCAGAATGAAGCGAGATAGTGATTTTAGTTGTATGTGATAGTGCATATCACAAGAGTTGTGCTAAGCAAAAAGCTAACCTCAAAATCTGAGGATGAGGTTATGAGTGAATCGACAAAAAAGTTAATTGCTAAAATAAAAATGAGACAATCAGA
Source organism: Gastracanthus pulcherrimus (assembly GCA_949152435.1). Lineage (NCBI taxonomy): Eukaryota > Metazoa > Arthropoda > Insecta > Hymenoptera > Pteromalidae > Gastracanthus > Gastracanthus pulcherrimus. The sequence continues at coordinate 94,021,324 of OX424573.1, read as the reverse complement.
AGAGATAAGAAAATAAATCCTAGATGATTTAGCAAATGAACCACAGAAACTATTAGAACCAACGGAAAGAGATACTGATGTTGAACTTAAAATCATGCATGCAGAAAAGAAACTCTTGAAACAACGCAGCAAAGATCTTGTAGATGAAATCGAACTATTGAAAGAAGTTATTGATCACCAAAAAAATTATACAACTAACAGGAAATCTTTTGCTGAATTAACAAGTATTGCGAAACCTACACAGAAAAGAGTTCCAAAGATTATAGTAAAATCTACAAATAACGTTAAACAATCAGAAGTCACAAAGAATATTGCAGAATGCTTAATAAATGAAAAAAGTATAAAAACAAAAGAAATGCAAGAGAAAAATAATGAAGAGATAGTTATTAAATGTGTTAATCAAAACAGTGCTGATATAGCTAAGAGGTTGTTAAAAACCAGTTTAGTTGAAATTTGTGAAATTAAAATTGAACAGTTAAATAATCCGAAAATTAAAGTAGTTGGAATAAACAATCTTATGAATATGAACGAAATTGGTATTGAAGAAGATATAAACAATAGGAATTTTACAAACTTTAAGACTAAAGCTCAAGTCCTGCATATGTACAGAAACAAGAAATCAAACCTTAGCAGTATATTGATGGAAGTAACAGCTGAAATATACACATACATCCGGGACAACAGCAACAGAATTTTTATTAGATGTCTAAGCTGTAAGGTATATGATTTGATAAATGTTAAACCATGGTCTAACTGTGGTAGGTTGGGTCACAGTGGAACAAACTGTAATAATGCAATAACATGCCTGAAATGTGCAAAAAATCTTACAATCACTTACAATTTTTTTGGACGGATGTAGAGAAGCGCGAAGCATGATACCGCCGTGTAATGAGTCTGATTTAGCGAGATTGATAAAAATGCGCTAAATCCGGACAGGCGTTAAAAAGAGCACAACAAAGAATTTTTCTTAATATGGAGAAAATTATAATGTATTTTGATCGCACATACGGATCCGCTAAACGTTTTCACGAATTACTGGGCGAATTAGCAGTAATAAAACGAAAATTCGACGAAAACGTCATTTCATTTTCAAATGGATTAAAATCAGCTGCACAAGAAGCATACGAAGCCGCGTTACGTAAAAAGAGCCATAGACCCGATCTTAAATCCGAATTAGAAAAAGATAGTATAGCATATTTCATTCGCGGTTTGCAATGGGTTATAAAAGGGCGAATGGGTAAACACAAATCTCTAGACGCCGCGATCGACCAAGCAATCGACATAGAGCGCGATTATGCATGCCAAAATATAAACGATCAAATGAAAATACCACAGCTTCCTGTACAACCAAAAATTAACGAAAAAAAATCTGCCCAAAGTAACTTAGTCGGTAGCAAAAGGGTAGAAGCGTGTCAAATATGCCACAAATCGAGCCACATAGCGCCTAATTGCTGGTACCGTACCAATGGCCCCGAAGCTCTGTAGGCGCCGGCCACTCCCCAAGAAAGCACCTGGGCCATGCCTGATCGTGAAAAATCAATAACGACGACTCGCAGGGGCGGCCGCAACGTGTCACGCAACCACGGAATACATCCGAAAATAAAAATCAATACTCCAACTATGTTCCCGCTACCAATGTGCATCAGCCAAACCAAGCACAAAATGAGGTCACTAAAGCGTGTAATTATTGTAAAAAAGTCGGTCATTGGAAGAGCGAATGTAAAAAGCTAGCATATAATAACAAAATGCGAGAAATGCATCAGAGAAATGAAAACGGGTTCCCGGAGAACGACGCAACCACGGAAACCCCACAACCCCAGCGTCAAAATTATTCGAGAAACAATCAGTAATACAATTAATAAAAAAGATTGTTTTATTAAGCATTAATAATTGTTCACCAACTATTATGCTAAAAACAAATTGCTGCCCGCAACCGTTGTGACTAATGCTAGACAGCGGCGCTGGGCCAGCACTTTTAAAAATTTCAAAAAAGACGCATAATGTTCGAGTCGATGCTAACGAAATTTTAGAACTAACCAGTATAACAAAAAGTAGCATTAAGACTTATGGCAAAATTCCAATGCAATTTCATGATTTAACATTTTATTTTCACTTAATACCAGATGATTTTCCTATTGAGGAAGACGGTCTGCTCGGCACTGAAATATTTATTAATTATGATGCAGATATCAATTATAGAGAACAATGTTTTATAATCGATAAATATATATTGCCTCGAAAATTGCCGACAATTAAAAATATAAAAATACATAAGTTTTTAACTGCTTTTTTTTACCGAAAACGCAGAACAGCGCATGCAATCAAAATCCGAACATTTGCCAAATTCAAGCTTTTAACATCGAAATTCGCAAAGTCAAAAACCGAGATTCGAAGCCCCGAAAATCCAGATCCAAAATTCGAAAATAGTAAATTAAGTGCACAAAATCGAAATCATAATAATTAAAAATTAGAAAACCAATCGAACTCCGAAATTCGAAAACGAAACCGTGGCAGAAGCATGAATGGCAATTTCTTGTAAACTACCGCAAAAATCTACCAAAATTCGCATTCTGAAATTAGAAAATAAAAGAGCAAAAAATAATATTTTTAGCTCTTGTTTTAGAAAAACAAAAACAATGCTGTTAGAAGTGAATGAAAAATCACTTCAAAAGGCTGATACAACATCGCTGTTAGAATCAAACAAAAATCGAATTCCGAAATTAATGAAAACGTATTTTTGGAAGAAAATAAACTTGCGTATGATGAAATTAAAAATTGCGATAAAAGTGAGCTTGAAAATTAACTTCTAGAAAACTTGAATTACTTATCGAAAGTAATTAAAGAAACACAATAAATAAATAAATTCTTACCAGAACAATTTGAAAATATTCAAATCATTTGTAATCATATACTAGTAATACTAAATATGCTAAAATATGAGAAAGTTAATGAAATCCACAAATTAATTATGCAGCTGAAAAAATAGTTATGTATACAGTACACGCAAGGTCTAGAAATAACAGCTGCAATTACTCATTTCTGCTTTTAAACAATACAATTAACGCAGCCAATAGTCACATAAAAGGAAAGAAAATCATAAAAAATGCAAATGAAATTAAGAAAAGTAAGATATTGACCATTTCTGATAAGAATGCGAAGGGTAACGACAGCAGAGCACACAAGGTGAAAGCACTGTTGCGTCTCGGCCTCTGACCGGCGAACAGAGAGTTTGAGTAGAGCGGCTCATAGACCAATATGCGGATAGATTTTATCTAACGGGAGATAAGTTACCGGCAACAACTGTGCTCGAGCACGAAATCCCCCTCACTATTAATGTACCCATTCGTATTAAACAATTCCTCTACCCTCCTGTACTAATTGAGGAAATAAATAGGCAAGTACAAGAATTACTAGACAACGATATAATCGAGCCCTGGATCAGCTCTTACTCAGCACCAGTATTTTGCATTGATAGAAAGCCCGATTCAAAATGCAATAAACGTTATAGAATGGTGGTAGATTTCAGAAAGCTTAATGCAATTATACCTGATTACAATCATCCTGTACCCAGTATAACTGATATTTTAGACAAATTGGGGCGCGCAAACTATTTTTCGGTATTCGATTTAGCTTCCGGTTACCATAAAATTTTTATAAAAAAAGAAGATAGACACAAAACAGCCTTTCATTGTGATTTAGGCACTTTTCATTTCCGCAGGAGCCTATTTGGACTAAAAATAAGTGCATCAGTTTTTCTTACTCTTATCACGGCACTAATCGTAGGTATGAAAGGTGTAGTAGCATTTTTTGATGATATTTGTATTTTATCTGAAACCATCGAAGAACATTGGGAAATAATAGCTGAGCTATTAAAAAGATTAATAAAAGCTAACCTGACATTACAACCTGACAAATGCGAATTTTTAAAGGAAGAAATTAATGACCTTGGGCACATTATAAGCAGTAATGGCTTAAAGCCCGATCTAAAAAAAATAGAAGCAGTAATAAAATTTCCAGTGTCCAAAACAGCAAAAAATATTAAAAAATTCGTGGGACTCGCTAATTATTATAGACGTTTTATACCTGGTTTTGCAAAAAGAGCCAGACCTTTAAACCTGTTACGAAAGAAAAATCAACCATTTATTCGTAAAAAAATTCTCAGGAAGCTTTTGACAATTTAAGAGATTGATTATGTGAACCGCCAATCTTAATACATCCTAATTTTGATAAACAATTTTCTGTTACGACCGATGCTAGCGGGTACGCTATCGGTGGAGTGATTTCGCAACAAGAACTTCCCATAGCTTCGTAATACCCAGATCGTACTGAGTGTTACTTTGAGAATTAAAACCTAACCCAACGTGAATTATATGCACGTAGGCCACGATGGTAAGAGCGCGTTTGCAGGGCGCGCCGGCATATTACCGACGCGCAGTATTACCTGCAGCGCGAGAACGCGAGCGGCGCGAAAATTGAGCGGCGCAGCTGGACCCTTTGCGGAGTGGAGAGCTGAAGGAACAAAAGAAATTGCTTGCAGCAATCATCCAGACCTTAGTCGCTCGCTTCTCGCTGAGCGACTACAGCGTCTAAAGAAAACAAAAAGATAAGCATGAAAAAGGATCACAGCACGCGTACTCGACGCGTGTACTGTGCCAAAAGGCCAGCGTACGGAAACTCTGGGCTTGATAGAGCATTCGCTCTGTAGCTCAGAGTGCACCGAGCGCGGCCACAAAAGGAGTTAGGAAAAGACAACGCTTCTCTCCTCGGCGGTACGCATTAGCGATTCGAGAGGATCGAGGAGCGACAGGGGGGCGGATCACGAGGCTTAGGCATAAAATTAGCCCGGGCCCCGTTAGACCCGAGAGCAACAAGAAAAGAAAAGGGGTTAATAAAGAAAAAACTACGACAATCGAGTCAGTACGCGAACGCGTTTTTTTTCTTGCAATTATAAGACAGATAAAACACTGGACCGTTACAGCTTTTGTGTCACGAGGCCTCACCCCAAGTGAGGTAAATTATTGCACTTTTTCGAAAGAAGCTTTAGTTATAGTATTTTGTATAACTTAATTCAGACCATACTTATATGGCAGAAAATACACTTTTATTACAGACCATAGACCATTAGTCTGGCTAAACTCGCACAAAGATACAAGCTCTAGAGTAACAAGATGGAGATTAAAATTAGCAGATTGCAACATTGAAATTAAATATAAACCTGGCGTAATAAATACTAATGCGGATGCACTTTCGCGAAATCCAGTAGAATCACAAATATTAATCATTAACAATACCACAAATAGCAATTTGTTAGCAAGCATCGGAAAGGCAGGTAGGAACAAGATAGCTACGCCCAGGCAGACAGCCAAGCACACGGTAAGCGGCAGCCATCCAAGCCCTCGCACCACGCAAGAGAACAGCCGGAGATCGTAAAATGTTTGACAAAGAGAGGTCAGTGACACATGATCGGCCACTGCAGCTATAGAGATAGTAGAAATGCCCTCACTCGCAGCCGCGCCGCGCGGAAATTTTCAAGGGAGGGACGATGAAAGCACGCACCCTGAAGAAAGGCAGGAAAGTCGCGCACGCAATCCCGTCACTACAGCTGCCGATAACACTGCGGAATTTGATATAGATCTTAATGTAACTACTCTTTTAAATGAAAACTCAAGCAAGTCTAACAAACTACTCAATTCGGAGCTCACACATAGTGACTTACACGCAAACGAACTCCCTAGTAGAAATATTATTCATTGTAGAGAAAAATTATTTATGCAAAAAGACAATTATTTATATTTTGTCAATTCCATAGGCCAGCCCTTTGATGAAGGTGCAAATCAATTATATGAAATCAATAAACTACCACGTCTTGATAATTTAACTGTTGGTGAACCTAAATTAATCAAAGTCAATACTAGATTCCATATAGTAAAGCCACTTAGAAGCGAGCAACGCGTAAGTTTAATAAATATCATGAATATTTTGCAAATTTTACTTAATAAATTAAGTTTCATTTGAATTGTAAAAGAGATGAATAAATTTAGTGTAGCAAAAAGTAAAAATATTGAAAAGATTGAATTCAATTTAATATTAAACAGTATTAAAAAAGAATTATATTCAACAAACATCAAAATCATTGTATGTCTGGGCCATATAAAACATCCTCCCTTTTCTGCTCATGCAAAAATTATCGAAGAAATGATATTGTTATACGATTGGTGGACACAAAGGCGTCAATAAAACCTATAACAGAATTCGACATAAATATAATTGGGAAAATCTTAAGCAGGATGAATTGATTCGATAAAAGATTGATGTTCTATTTTTCATTTTTTACATTTAGGTTAGGTCGGTAAATTAAAACACAATATTACGGGAAAAAGCCTTGACGGCATAAAAAACCCTAAATTTATTTTACACTACAACAAATATAAATCTACATAAAAAACCGGGAACAAGGATACGATATAATTTGAATTGACGTCTCGCGCACACACACTACGTCGAATAGAACAGCTAGAACGCTCGGCGACCGCCGTATGCGGCCGCGTGCTCGCTACGCGATGAAAATGCACATGCACACACTGCTTCACGCACGTCACTTTCGATTAGATGTGATTCACAATGAATCGTCCTGCCAGATTGGCGATTTGATAAGATTCTTAATGAATCTGACGATCCGTTAGTCGACAAGATAGATATTCGCAATAATTGCGATACGGTCGTTAACCGCCAAAACCGCGAGGGAGCTCCGCACGCTGTGAGATTCAGTCGTAGAATCTAAAGATGTCCGCCGCGCGCGTCTATCGCTCGTAGCGATAACGAGACGCACGCAGCGCCGCCGCCTCTAGTCGATCTGGTAGATCAGTTGTTCGCGCATGCGCATACTCTCACTCGTTCGTAGAACATTCAGTCAGTGTGCGCGATAGTAATAATTTTATGAAATTATAAATAAATAAACATATATATATATATATATATATATATATATATATATATATATATATATATATAAACTTACATATTGGAATGGAACACAGGAAGTACAAAAGTTCATTCAAAAATGCAAGCAATGCGAATTAAAAAAATTGGTTACAGTCAAAACCAAGCAAAATTTAATTATTACTGATTATCCAGCAATACCGTTTGCTAAATTAGCTCTTGATATAGTCGGACCATTACCTAAAACTAAAATGGGTAATGAATACATACTTAGCATGCAGGATCAATTTTCGAAATTCATAATCTTTGTTCCCCTTCCCGATCAGACAGCCATCTCAGTAGCTGACGCATTTATAAAAAGATTAATTTGTATTTTCGGAGCCCCTCACGCTATATTAACGGATCAAGGGACAAATTTTCTAAGTAAATTAATGACCCGCGTAGCCAAGAGATTCAAAATCAAGCAAATTAAAACTACCGCATTTCACCCGCAGTCGAACGGCTCTTTCGAGCGAGCGCACGCGCTGTTAAGTGAATTTCTCAAGATGTTTATTTCTAAAGAAGCCGAATAGGATGAATGGGTCGAATTAGCAAGGTTTAACCATAATTCCGGGCGAAATGAATCGACCATTTTCACACCTTACGAGCTTGTGTTTGGGCGTCTAACACGACTACTATCAAGCGAGCCTCCCGTCACCGACGACCTCTTACCTGCGTACGCCGACTACATGCAAGATCTTATCTCACGCCTCAGCTCCTTACGTGAAATAGCTGCCGAAAGAATCTCCTTAGCTAAGGAGAGAGCGAAACGATATTACGATTTGAAGGCTAATCACGTAGAAATCAAAGTAGGTGATTACGTATGGTTGCAAAAGGGACCTAAGTCGCATAAATTCGATGATCCGTATACTGGTCATTATTTAGTGTTATATAATTGGAAAAATGAAAATGTAAAAATAAAGTAGAAAGCGCCTACGCTTTTCGCACATTCAACCAAAATAATATGATCAAATAATAATATATAATTCACTAATTTCAGATAAAATCTACACGCGACCTTCAGAAACAAGCAGTTTATCTCAAAATTTATTTAACTAATTATAATATGTAAACATTTGTTTCAGATACTAGACCAACAGTAATAGCAAAATACGAGGTTCTTTTAACCATAAAATTTTAAAATAAAGGAAAATTGTTAATAATTAAAGCATCGCAAACTCAAAGCGAAAGAGAATGACTGAAAATTTTATTCAGAATTTTTACAAATGGATAAAAGAATCTCGAAAACAAATAAAGAACATCTAATCTGACCTAACTCTATTCAGTAGACAATATTATGCGTGATCATAAGTAAATTTGTTAACACATCGAGTAATGCCAATTTTGACCATTTCCACACACATGCAAAAGGGTCCATTTTACGACAACTCACCGTCTCAACAGAAGCAAAAAATAACTATAATATCTCATTAAATATTAATTAAGTTATAATAATCTTTGTTATAAAATTTTGTATCTCAAGGAACTAATGTACGAATGAAGTTGTAATAAGGTATTCCAGCAATATCGGTTTTGTTAATTTTTTAACTACTTCATTGGTTATTCAAAAATACAAATATGTATTAATATTTAAATAAGAGTGATGAAAGATAGTAAACAAATTGAAATCATGTAATTAATTATATAGAAACAAATCTTCGTCAATTTATCCATAGGTAACCGAGTGATATTCCCTTATTAATCATACCGAACTATAAACAACCTTGTAAACATGCGAACAAGTAAATTAAATGAAATACATGACATATGCATGTGAACAATTTAAACAACTTACACTATACACATAAATGTTAACCCAATGGAGTAATAAGTATGTAAAAAAGGCTACTTTTTCGTATTTATTAATTTAATGGAACGCAATTCCCATGTAAGGGATTGTGTCATTTGAAAAAGAATCATTATAGAACTAGATATAATGCGAGGTACAGCAACACAACAGAGGTACTACCGAGACGCCACAAGAGAGCGAGTAAGGAAGAAGATTCACTCCTACTACTAGCACTGTTCACAGCGGCTATCTATCGAACCGATCTTTCAGGGGTACACAAGACGAACTCCACTATCTCGAAATACAAAAATAAACTCCGAACATGAAAAGTCCCAATTCCAAAGAAAGAAGAGGAGGTGCCGCAGAGACGCAAGGCCGACTTCTAAAAACTTCCTATCAATAACAGACGAGGTGGATATTAAAATAACAACGCAATAAGAATGCAACGAAAGTCACAAAAAATAATACAAAAAACTTTATGTACTTCATTAGAAAAATTTTAATAAATTATAATCTGTCAATATATAATGTACTAAAGGAGCCAAATCAAACGCAAACGTGAACTTTGACTAATCACTGCCTTAGTACAAATGGTTTATTAATGTATGTGTATTTAAATTTAGCATAATGGTACGTAGCAAACTGGGTCTACTCAAAGAAAAATTGTAATAACTATTATCCTAAATTTAATAACCGCATGTTTAACCTATAAACCAACATATCTAATCCTAATATTTTCCTTGAAATAAAAATTCCTTCCAGAAGAACATTAACTGCATATTCACTAAATAGGACCAGTCTGCATGTTACTGGAGTTCATAAGAAAATGTAGGAAAAATCTTCGTAACTGCGAACATCCAATTGTAAAGGGAAAAAGAAAGTGAATGCCATATCTATATACATATATAGCAATTTTAGGATATAATGCCAATCAAATGTTATATATATATATATATATATATATATATATATATATATATATATATATATATATATATATATATATATATATATATATATATATATATATATATATATATATATATATATATATATATATATCGTAATGAGACAAAAATTGTATCAAGAAAGCTGGATTCGCAGCAGATATTTGCAACGCCAAGACTTAAGCAGACTAAAAAGGTATCTCAACAGCTGGCACGCACTGACCACTCAACGGCAGAAGAAAAGCCTCGAAATCTGCCCTTGCAGGAGCGAGTAGGCTATGATTTGAATTACATCGCACCGGCGACGCGTATCCGCAGGAGCGGGCCTGTTACGTCTAGATCATCGCCTAACATACACCTTCTCGTCGTCAAGCTATATGTATCTTACCATACTGAATCCTACTTATCCACCTATGCTATGTAACGAGTATCCTTCCTTGTCTACCTCATACTCCACGATGACACACACTCATCCACCCCAATATTTCCCGAATTCCCTTCCGCGACCCAATACATTTGTCGCCCCCTCCTCAAGTACGCATAATTAATTCCTAGTTTAGGCTAAGCATGCGGCCCCGCGTGGTTATAAAAGGCACGTACGCACCAGTTTGTTATTTGATTTCTCACTTGTAAAATGGACACGCCCTTATACTTAACCTTGTATTTCTTATATAATAAATTTGCTCTTAAACTTATTTGCTCGCGCTTATTTATTCGCTCTACCTGCACTCCTATTCATATCTCCCGCCACCATCTCGAGCACGACACAGACCGCAGCGCAGCGCAGCACAGCCGACCCGACTACAAGGAACCAAGGCCTACACACACACACAACGTAAGCCCGAAAACACTTCGCTAGTCTTTGTGAAACTATTGTAAACTCGCACTTCCTATTTTCACCACTATAATATTAAATGTCATCTTCGCTATCCTTCTTCTGTTAATGCCTAGATTTCCAGGTAAATTACGCAAGTATTGACCAAAACTAGAGGCGAAAGCGATTTGATTAAAGTATAAAGGCTTGAAAATTTTACAAATAATTCTTATCCATATTCCTAATCACTTCAATTAATTTCAAAATTTTTCCATGTTATATTTCCCAGATATCACCGTTTAAACAAAACACGACGTTTTCATGTATAACAGAAAATAAAAATAGCTTATTTAAAATTTCGCGTCGGAAAAGGTTAGTAATTTTATGCTTTTTCAAATGCATACAGAATCAATCGATGATATTATTTCAAACATACCAAAAAACTCGAAGAACTAAAACTTAAAAATGGAAAATTCGCTATAAACAAAAAGATTCCTGAAACATTAATTTTGTCCACACACACACGTACATACAGACTTTTCTAAAAATAGTGTACTTTGACTCCTAATGTCTCAAAACATGTTTCTAACATGCATTTAGCAAAACTTTTATTCTACCATCACAAAGTTTTCTCTAGGAGAAAGCAAAACACCGTTACCAATTTATTGACATTTAGATTCCTAAAAATAATAAATTGTTTGTAACAGGTGGGACAATTGTTAATAACAATTGTCCGTGGCTAATAAGCCGTCGGCCGAGCTGCTATCGTGCATTAGCTAGCACAGCACGCAACGCGTACTGGCGTACACTATTGCTCCTACCTGAAGTAAGCCAGCGGCGCAACGCCGCTGAGCTTCTCCCTAGCTGCCGCTGCTCTGGCCGTCCTGCTGCAAAGTTCACTGAACCCCGGTGGATTCAGCTCCGTGCGAAGTCACCTCGACGCACGGGTTTTCGCGATCTGTAAGAAGCGCGAAAGCGCGGAAAGTTAATTGTCGCAACGCGCCAATGTAACGGCTTTTGGCGCTTGCCTAACTCGGTCGAGGAACAGGCGGTCGTGGGGAAAATTGATTCACGCGAGTTTAACTTTTAATAATAAAATAGACTATATTCAGCAACAAATAAATTAACAACAATAGATTAATAAATAATGATAACAAAATTAACAACAATTGATTAACAATAATAATAATGAATTTAATAACCGCGCAGACGAATTTAACAATAATTGATAAACCATTTGTGGCAACGAACTTAATAACGGCGCAGACCAAGCGACGGTGCGCGTCCAGCTCGTTCGCTGCTGGACGCGTTGCCCTCACGATGGGCCGTACGCGCGCCTGGTGTCACGGCACCTTGGTGTACTCTAGGGCGCGGTGCCCACGATGGGCAGCCCTGTACACCGCTCGCGGTTTGTATAATATCTATACGCGCGGGCTAGCCTTTACCTTAATTATGCGTTTCTCGAGGACGATCGCTCTATCTCTGTCTCTGTCTCTCTCGCTCTCTCGCTCTCTCTATATCTACTTGTCTGCTTCGCTTCTCTCTCCTCCACTCTCTTCTGGCTACTCGTGGGACGCGCCTCCACACTCGTGGCACAGTGGGGAGATATCTCCGTAAGCACTTCACTCCGATTACGGCGTCGCGGCAACAGGTCGCTCCGTGTGCGCTATCTTCTACGCGGGAAAAATGCCGGCGAGACTCCAACGGCGTTGACGCGCTCGGATCGAACTCTGAATTGATAGTGACGCGCTCGAGGCGTCAGCGCGGTCAGCGCCGCACCCCCAGTCGCGTTCTCTTTGGGTAACTACCCTCGATGCGCGCGCGCGCCGCCTATAGTGCGAACCTACGCCGGTACATGGCCCTCATTTCGTTACATGTTCCAATATGAATTTCTTTATTCTAATATATTATTTTAAATTGCTATATTTATTTCTTATTAATAGGCCAAAAAAGTGTTTTTATTATCATCGATTGTTATCAAAAGATAAATTACAAAAAACTATACGCTTGTGATCATAAATTGCATTAACGATTTCAAAATAAAAAAATAGAAAATTCTTAACAAAACAAAATCGAATCGACGAATCTTTCATTTTTTCTGATTTCGTGTGTTCATCAAAAATACAATTAAAAATTCGTTTGTTTAATTGAAATTGACCACGATATTTGTGAGATATAAGCAATAAAATGTGATGTCCGCACGTCGCGACCTTTATTAAAAAGATTATATCATTCTTAAAAACAAGAGCCGCTACGCATGTCATTTTATAAAATTCGTTGATAATTCAGTATGCCCTTTTACGCCGAAAATTGAGTCTGATATTTCTAAAGCTGTTTCAATGTATTTAATGCTTTTTTCATAGGTGCGTAACTCTAAATTATCATTATGTCGCTAGACGTGAACTTTTCCGATTTGTTTGTTTTTTTCTTTGCAAAATTGGCAACCGTAATCGCCTTGTACTGCTTCATATTTAAAAACTGAGCTTTCGCACATAAGTCGCACGTGTCACACATAACTCTACCTCTCATGCGAATCATATCACTACAACTTTTAATAGTAAATTCAACTCCTATATATAATTTTTTGAGGCTATCGCGAAAAACCATCATAAATAAATTTACCTCAGGTTTAGTGGGACCATACCATAGTCCTAACAGAATCGTATTTTCAGGCTTAAATCTGTAGAGGTAAGGGACTTTGTTTATTACGCGTGAATCTATTTGTAAGTAATTCTTGAAAACCTGAACGATTCTATAATTTTTCTAACTGAAGCAAAATAGGAATTTCCATAAAATAACTGGTAGTCGTACTCTTACAACATTCTAAACGTTCTTGATCTTCTGCATCTTCTCGAGTTAATGGCGCTTTTATATCTCTAAAATTGTTTTTTGAATTTATAAAGTGTTTTGATGCAACAATTAGGTTGTATGCCAAGTAATAAAATTAAGGAGAGAATTCGAGTGATTATGACGCCGGTTAATTTAAAACAAATTATCAGTGATAATACTGACAGGACATGCTCCTCAAAAGTTATAGGCGAACCAGCATACAAGAGTTTTTGAGCTTTATCTATAATAAATGCGTCATCTTCACAGTCTTCTTCACTCTCATCCAATTCGATATTGCTGTAGTTCGAAAGTATCCATTCAGCCTCGCGTTAATCATCACTATCTTGTACTTCTTCCTTCGTATAGATTTGACGATTAAGAAATTAGTTTTTACAGAAACTTGGCGACCTTTATCCGGAATTCCTCAAAACTCTGTTTTTCGTGTGAATCAAAATATCCATTATTATTCGCATTACTTTATTAATTTTATATCTTTTTTTAATTAAATGTCAATCGCGCAGTGAAATATTTTTCGAATTTGAGTCATAATATAAAATAAAATTACAACGAGTTATATCGTACGCCGAATAAATTAATATTAATATTACGTGAGGAAAATTATTGACACAGCGTCTTTTTAGGTATCTTTAGCTGCAAAACACGAATCCGACTCTCTTTTTTACCGATACCTCAAGCTTTTGTCCCTAACCTCAAAAAACACTCCAAAATTGCTATTTCACGTGGTTGAGAGGTAGGTCCTGTGATCTTCGTGAGAACAATTATTGACAGAGCGTATTTTTTGTATCTTGAGATGCTTTTTTAACGATACCTCAAGAGTTCGTCCCTAAGATCAAAAATACCCCAAAATTGCCGTTTACGCGGTTGACAGGTGGGTCCTGTGATCTGCGTGATGAAAATTATTGACAGAACGTATTTTTATGTATCTTGAGCTGGAGAACACGAATCCGACTCTCTTTTTTATCGATACCTCAAGTGTTCGTCCCTAACTTCAAAAAACACCTTAAAATTGCTGTTTTACGCGGTTGAGAGGTGGGTCCCGTGATCTACGTGAGGAAAATTATTGGCAGAGCGTATTTTAATGTATGTTGAGCTGATGAACACGAATCCGACTCTATGTTTTACCGATACCTCGAGCGTTCGTCCCCAACTTCAAAGAACGCCCCAAAATTTATTTTCCACGCTGTTGAGTGGCAGGTCCTGTGATCTACGTTAGGGAAATTATTGACAGAGCATATTTTTATGTATCATGAGCTGCAAAACACGAATCCGACTCTCTTTTTTACCGATACCTCAAGCATTTGTACCTAACCTCAAAAAATACCTCAAAATTTGCTGTTTCACGCGGTTGTAAGGTACGTCCTGTGATCTTTGTGAGGAAACGTATTGACGCAGCGTATTTTTATGTATCTTGAGCTGCTGAACATGAATCCGATCCTATTTTTTCCGATACCTCAAGTGTTCGTCCGTAACTTCAAAACACCCCAAAATTGCTTTTTCACGCGGTTGAGAGGTAGGCCCTGCGATCTACGTGAGGAGAATTATTGACAGAGCGTATTTTTATGTATCTTGAACTGCTGAACAGGAATCCGACCCTCTTTCTTACCGGGTGTTTTTTTAGATTAAGGACCAACAATTGAGGTATCGGTAAAAAAGAGGGTCGGATTCGCGTTCAGTTACTCAAAATACATAAAAATACGCTCTGCCAATATTTTTCCTTACGTAGATCACAGGACCTACCTCTCAACCGCGTGAAAAATACATTTTGGGGTGTTTTTTGAAGTTGGGGAAAACCGCTTTAGGTATTGGTAAAAACGAGAGTCGGATTCGTGGTTACCAGCTCAAGATACATAAAAAGACGCTATGTCAATTATTTTCCTCTCGTAGATCACATGACCTACCTCTCAACCGCGTGAAAAAGCAATTTTGGGATGCTTTTTGAGGTTAGGGACGAACACTTGAGGTATCGGTAAAAAAGAGAGTCGGATTCGTGTTTTGCAGCTCAAGATACATACAAATACGCTCTGTCAATAATTCTCCTCACGTAGATCACAGGACCTACCTCTCAACCGCGTGGAACAGCAATATTCAGCGACGTCATCAGCGTAGGCTATCATGTACACTCCTTCTGGTAGCCCGAGTCGTAACGGGGCATAGTACAGGATGTTCATAAATCAGGGGCAATGCTTGACCCCTGTGCCATGCCGGCGCTGAAATATTTCTCGTGTTGACCTTCTTCTGTTTCGTAGCGGAGGATACGGTCCTTTAGTCCCGTATCACCCGCATGAGGTACTGTGGGACTCTGAACTCGTTCAACGCGTCCAAGATATCTGACCACCTGACCGAGTTGAAGGCATTCTTAACGTTTAGCGTAAACAGAAGCGCGATGTTCCTGGAAAAATGATTTCCAGTTCATGCTCTCCTTCTCAGCCGAACTACCTCTCATATAGCTTCCACAGTGGATCGCCGTTTCCTGAAGCCGTACTGGTTATCGCCAGCAGCCCGCACAACTCCCTGTAGCCGTAGCTAGAGCAACATCTCGTAGAGCTTGCCTGCGTGGTCCAACCTGCAAAGTGGCCTGTTGGACGACGGAAGCCGGGGATCACCTCCCTTTCCTTTGCCGATCAGCACGAGGTGCGCAACCTTTCACGGGGTGCCAAAGACACCCGCCTTTCAGACACGCGTTGTACATGTTCAGCAAGAGAGTCGGTGCTCTCACCGCGATGATCTTCAATATCTCAGCTGGTATCCCGTCGGCCCCAGGGGCCTTTCCGCTCCGCATCATTTGGGCGACGATCTGCAGCTCCCCTCTGAAGAATAAGGGGATCTCCCTTACTTCAGTGGTTTCCTCCTGGTCTTACCTTGCCGGATGCGATGGGAACAGAGTGTCCACGATTCGTGACATGGTATTTTCGTCAAAAGGGTAATTCGGGACCGCGCAACGTTTCTTGGTCACGATCTTATAGCCCAAGCCCCACACGTCTCGATTGACTTCCTCAGTCAGGTTCTGCCAGCACTCTGCCTTGCTCGGGTTGATCTCGTGTCGGAACTGCCGGCGCGTTGCTTTATGCTGCACTGAAAACAATGCTGCTTCCGGTTTGTATCGCTTTCTTCTGAGGCTTTTCGCTTCCATCCTCAGTTGCGATTTCGTCAGACCACCACCAATAAGCTTGGCGTTTTCCACGTCGCGATTCGTTGCGCGGCATGGATGCGTCGCAGGCTCGGTAAATGAGACCCATGGTCTCCCTCACGAGAGTCGTCACTCCGTCCCTGCTTTCGGTGGTGCTCGTCATACTAATGTTCTGTTGTCCTTCTTGCAGTACCTCGACTAATTTGTCGGTATTCAACTTGACCAGGTTCCATCGGGGTGGCATTACCGTGACTCTTGCCTGCGATTGGGATTTATTGCGCAGCTGAAAAGTGATGTATTGGTGGTCGCTTCCGTTGTAATCCTTCAGTACCCTTCAATCCGACGCTCTATGCGCTAGATTTTCGGATACGAAAGACACGTCCGGAATCGTCCCAACATACACTACCCTTCTGAATGTCGGCGTATTCCTAACGTTTAGAACTATCAGGCCGAGCGTGGATACCATCTCCATGATGGCGTTGCCTCTACTGGCCGGCTCTGGCATGTCCCACTCCAATGCTCGCGCATTGAAGTCTCCGGCGACTACGATTTTGCCTTGCATCTCGCGAATGGCGTCTTCCAGCTCATTCATGCTCCGCTTGAAGTCATAGATGGGAACGTTTGGGGTATAATAGCAGCTCACGTAAGTGCCGCGTCTGCTTCTCACCCATACAAAGCCTCTCCCGGCTCCGTGTTCGTCCACTCTAATGGTTTATGGGTTCACGAAGATTGCTGCTGTGCCAAGTGTATCTGGGTACCAGGTGGGCTTGTCCCAGTTACAGTACTGCTCGCTGATTAGTAGGACATCAACCTTCGTCTCAGATATATAATGAGTCAGAAGGCTGTTGGCTAAATCGGCTCTGTGGAGGTTCGATTGTAGGACCGTTATACGGACCATCATTAACGCAGGCCCAAATGTGCTTGATCTACTTTCAGGTCAGTGTACAGGATGCACTTCGACTCGGTAGCCTTCCAGGCTGCTCCTTTGTGACCTTCCGCGCCACATTTGTAGCAGGCCTTGCTTCTGTCTGGGCCAATGTAATCGCGTGTTTGATATCCGTAACTCAAACATCTGAAGCACCGCTGGAGCCACTGCCATCTTCTCAGTCGGCAGCTCATGTAACCGACTTTCAGGCAGTTCTTCGCAAGGAGGAACTCTGCCTTTTCCTGGTCCATCTCTACGATGGCCATTCGCTGTTCCCTTGTATTGGGTTTTGTCAGCGAATCGCTGATCTCTCCAGTTGAGGCTTTTGCTTCCTCAAAGACCTTCTTGATCGCCGTCTCCACCTCTTCTTTGATGGTGTGGCTGTCAAGGTCTCTGACTTCCACGTTTGTCTTGGGTGTGAGGTTCTTTACGACCCCCGATTGGCCCATTGCCTTCCTGATGGAGTCTCCTACAGTCCTCAGCTCCTGGTCATTGCTGTTTTTAACCAACTCTACCCGGACGTCGCCAGACCTGGTTTTTCTGACATAAATATTAGTGGTTGGCCATTCGGCGGTGACCTTTTCACGGACATTCGTAAGAACCTCTGCGTCGCTGACTCCATTTTCAGGTCGAATCAGGACATCCTTGGGTAGCTTCCTAGGCACCTCCTCTTCTTCTTCTTTGGAGGCTTTTCAGCAGCCTATCTCGTCTTGTTAGGCGGTGTTCTGGATGTTAGGGGCTTGTGTTGTTGTGGTTTCTGCTGCAGTTGTTTTCGCAGCTGCTGGCGTTCTTCTTGTTGGAGCCCCAGTTGTTCTTTTCTCTTCTGCTCCGGTTGCCTCTGCTGCTGCTGCAGTTTCTTTTCTGCAGCTTTCTCCTTCTTTGATGGACCGTCACAAGACCGACGACCTCCGAGGGTCCAGTGGCCCTAGCCTTCTTGTCGATGACTACTGCCTCGGCACTATCGGAGCCCCCATCCTGTGGTCGGCTCCTAGAGTATCTGTCGGACCTTACTCTCCGATATTGGTGAGCAGGCGGTCCCTCCACTTGTCGAAAACTTCGACGAGCGTTGGGATGGACTTCTTGATGTCGTTTATGACACCAGACTGCCTCTTTAGCCCTTCTTCCATTTTTTTAAGGAGTTCGTCTACTACCTCGAAGTCCTCGACTGTTCTTATGAGGCGGCTTGGCTGTTGTGTGCCACCCGGCAGTGATTGTGCAGCAAGCTGCTCAACAACCATTTTCTCATGGCAGGTTTCGTGTTTACCTGCCTCCTTGTTTATCTCATGGTTTTGTAGGGACATTTTCTTTCTTGTTTGTTAACCGCCGCATCGTGCATTGAAGAGCGGGCCAAAATAGCTAGGAGCGGGTATACACTCGAATACGTTGATCTTACATCAGATCCCTGAGACCCAGCCTTCGTTTTCCCGGTCCCGGAAAACACGGACGGACCAGGGCTCGCCTGGAGCAACAGGTGTTCCCATCACCTTGTCCAATACGCACTTCTTGATCAGGGACCGAAATGGCCGGCTTCTGATCTCGCGCTAAGACTAACCGCCTCGGCAGAGCTTGGCTCACATCAGCCCTTCGCCCATGCCGATGGGAACAACCGAGTCGGGCGGAATTCTTTGCATCAGCCTCACGCAAAACGTACCGGCCTAGAGGAGACGTTCGGGTAGTTGTTCAGTGTAGTGCCTGTTATGAGTGCAGCGTAATGAATATCGAGGTAAGTGTCTGTGTGGTGGTGAGTGTAGCGCTTGGTAGTGTGAATTTTATTATGCGTGGTAGTGTGCTAATGTGTAAGTGTGAGTTTGGGTGAACCGCTTCTTAGTTTGAATAAGCCCCCTCACCCGCCACAGTCCTGTAAGAACGAGATAGGTTAACATCGAGATCATTCGTAATATTCGTAAATAATCAAGGTTTTGTCGATACTCGGAGTAAAAATGTGAAAATCGGTAAGAAGAAAGTAACAGCTGAATGGGGATCTGAATGGTTCAATGTTAGTTTTGGTCTCTGGGTCCACCTTTCGTCCATAACCTCAAAGAACAGTCAAATAATGCAGTTTTACGTGGCTGAGACTCGAAATAGTGTACAAAAAAAGCTCATCATCATTCTTCGTTGGTTTTTAACACAAGAATACAATGCTGTTCTCGGTTTTAACCTTGACTCAAAAGCTCATTTTCAAGGTCATTTCAAGGACAACTGTTCAAAGACAAGGTCAAATTGTTTAAATTTGAAACTTTTTTAGCTATTATTTTGACAGGAATGTCATGTTTATGATGGTATTGCGTCCTTCTACAGGAAGCTTTGTAATTGTAAAATTTTCAATTTCATAACAAAGGCGTTATTATCATGTATTGAGGTTCTGGAGTCCGAATCCCGTGTTTTTAGAAAATGTTTGTGTGGCCATATGTGTTTTTAATGTTTCAAAGACAAGGTCAAATTGTTTAAATTTGAAACTTTTTTAGCTATTATTTTGACAGGAATGTCATGTTTATGATGGTATTGCGCCCTTCTACAGGAAGCTTTGTAATAGTAAAATTGTCAATTTCATAAAAAATCGCGTTATAATCATGTTTTGAGGTTATGGAGTTTGAAAATCGTGTGTTTATAAAATCTCCATATGAATGTGTGTTTTATTGTTTAGTTGAGTATAGCTGAGTAAATCTTACTTATAGTCGAGTAAAACATACAGATTCTATATTTCAAACATTATATTATGCATATTGGAACGATAAACGATTTTAGAGAAGGTACATACCAATGCATCGTTAGCGGTATTTTCATTAAGATGATTCCGGATTTAAAAGAGTTATTCTTTTCTTAGAAGATTTTTGGATATTATTAGATTTTTCGTATTTTGCACTATTTTGGTAATAATTCTTCAAAAATCTTTTTTTTTGTTTCTGAAGGATCAAATACTAAGCATTTTCTGTATAAAATTCTACTCCTTTGGTAGCATTAGAAAATCGTTTAATAACTACCGTTTTTGGTTGTTGAATAGTAATCAAGTAGTTTTTTTAAATTTCGGGTACTGCTAATGCCGTTGAGAATCTTTTATTCAAGTGTCGTGTTGATTTATCATGGTCTACCTTACTATAAATAAAAATTTGTATGTTTTCGAAATGTTTGCTTGCCCAATGAAAAAGGGCTTCTGGAGTCAAAATTTTTTTCTTTCAGTTTCCTTTGTTAAGCTGTTACTTTTAATTGCATCAAGCATCAATTTTCAGTTCTGATGAATCGTACATACACATACTGACTGAATTCCTCTTGCTCCAGCCAAAATACAATTTTGCGGTCGGAGTTTTGCAAAAACACTGAAACTAACTGGATGATCTGAGTAAGTCTTTTTGATCAATGTATGCAGTATTTTGAGATCCATTAACAATAACCGTTATTGCACTTTAATGCGCTCACCATCAACTTTAACTGAACGCGTGTCTTTGACTCCTGGCATCATTCTACCAACAGTATCGTCATTATAGAAATCATTAATTAATGTAATTGTAGCATTTGGTATAGTTTTACTAGCTGTTGCTGTAACATCGGCCAGAACACCACTTGCTGATCGTAATTCTTTAGCTTTTTTAGCTAAAGTTCGGGAAGTATCAAACTCTTTTGAAATTCGTCTTATACTCCAAGATTCTGGCGCAATAGTAAGGATTCTGAGCTTCATGGGATCATTACCTTCCAAACTTGTGAATTTATCTTTTAATCCTTGCAGAAGTTCTTCCAATTCAAGTAACCTGGTAGATGAAGCATCTTTTTCAGTAGTTAAGGAAGTATTTGGACACTCAGTACCTTGGTCTGCCGAGGTATCATCATCACATTCCATACTACTGATATCATTGGAATCGTCTATATTCATACAGCTATCAGATCGATTCAATGAACGTCTTAATCTACAATCATTACATACCATGGCAGTTACTGGTAAATTAGGCTTCTCATGCACTAATGCTTTTGATATTGTTCTTAAATTTGAACCCTTATGATTAGGTACGCCTTCATCGTTATAAGGATTGATGCACCTATCTGTATGGATTTTTTTTTGACATGGTGTTAAAACTGCCCTTAAAAGGACTGTTGCGCAAGACCGGGAAGGAACTCCCTTGAACTGTTCTTAGAAGGACTGTTGAAAAGTTGATTACTACGAATAATTCGAGAGCTTGACAACTATCCTGAAAAGGACTGTTGCGCAAGTCTGTACCCACCTGGAAGAAATTTCCTTCAACTATCCTTAGAAGGACTGTTAAAGAAACAATGAGTTCGCTACTGTAAGAGCTCGCTATAACTATCCTGAAAAGGACTCTTACGCAAGCAGTTACGCAACGAGAAGAAATTTCCTTCAACTATCCTTACAAGGACCGTTGAAGAAACAATGAGTTCGCTAATGTAAGAGCTCGCTAACTATCCTGAAAAGGACTGTTACGCACGCAGTTACGCAACGAGAATAAATTTCCTTCAACTATGCTTAGAAGGACTGCTGAAGAAACAATGACTTCAAGGAGGAGTTATGCACTACAAAAGAATGTCATTTAACTATCGTCGGAAGATTATTTGAAAAAATGAAAGCATAAAACGATAAAGGAAAGTACATATTTTCTTTTAACGTACAATATTTTATGCTGTAAGATATATTCGATGTTGGTTATGATGAGAAAAAAAAATCTATTTATATCCAAACTAATGAAATCTAGGAAAAGAACATCTCATTCTTTTTCGAAAAAGGTGCAATTAAACAAATACGATTGGGAACATAGTATTTAATTAAATATTGATTTTTGTGTTCAATTCATTTTTCGAAAAGTAGCCCCTACATCTAACTGCAAAATTAAAAACACATATGCCCAGACAAACATTTTCTAAAACCACGGGGTTCGGACTCCATAACCTCCAAACGTGATTATAATGTGGTTTTTTATGAAATTGAAAATTTTACTATTTCGAAGCTTCCTGTAGAAGGACGCAATACCATCATAAACATGACATTCCTGCCAAAATAATAGCTAAAATAGTGTCAAATTTAAACAATTTGACCTTGTCTTTGAACAATTGTCCTTGAAATGACCTTGAAAATGAGCTTTTGAGTCAAGGTTACAACCGAGAACAGCATTGTATTTCTCTGTTAAAAACCAACGAAGAATGATGATGAGCGTTTTTTGTACACTGTTTCCAGTCTCAGGCACTTAACTGCATTTTTTGACTGTTCTTTGTGGTTATGGGCGAAAGGTGGCCCCATAGACCAAAACTAACGGTGGATTTGTATTCAGCGGGAAAAAAATGCGAATAAGCTTTGTCCCTAATTTTTTGACCACTATTTAGAGTCTCAGCCACGTAAAACTGCATTATTTGACTGTTCTTTGAGGTTATTAACGAAAGGTGGACACAGAGACCTAAACTAACGGTGGATTCGTATTCAGCGGAAAAAAATATATGCGAATAAGCTTTGTCCCTAATTTTTTTACCACTATTTCGAGTCTCAGCCACGTAAAATTGCATTGTTTGACTGTTTTTTGAGGTTATGGATGAAAGGTGGACCTAGAGACAACAACTAACGGTGGATTCGTATTCAGCAGAAAAAAATACATGCGAATAAGCTTTGTCCCTAATTTTTTGACCACTATTTCGAGGCTCAGCCACGTAAACTGCATTTTTTTACTGTTTTTTGAGGTTATGGACGAAAGGTGGCCCCATAGACCAAAACTAACCGTGAATTCGTGTTCAGCGGGAAAAAAGACATGCAAATAACCTTTTTACTAATTTTTTCTTTGCCCCTGCAAGTTTTAAGAACATTTAACTGACATTCCGTGGTGATATCGGTGTATTGTTAGAGCTGCACCAGCCCACCATTTTGAATTTTTCAAAAAGGCTACTCAGTAATGGAAAGTAGATATATTAAGCTATATTTTAAGCCCGGACACGAATTTTTTTGAGCCTCTGATTTTTGGACAGAGGGGGTGGCTTTTTTGACTAAGAATGTCCCATATATATATATTGCCCTGAAAACGTACTTCTTCAGGACTTGATTTTGCTATACATCAGCTATACTAATACCGTACTAATATTTTTACACGGGCGAACTCGCTAAAGTAAGTGCGATTATTTGCGCATCAGTACAGCAGTACTGATATTTGTATATGCGCGCAAACGGTGTACCGGCACCCTTCAAATATCTCGTTCTCTCGCGCGCAATTTCAGATGTCACACGCCTCTTTGTGTATATTCGATTATTTATAATATACCTGCTTTTTCATTTACATACTCGTTATTATTTCTTTGGATGCTGCTCATCCTCGTGTTCTCCTCTTCCCTCTTACTCCCTAGTTGCGTAGGGACCTGAGAGGCTAAGCTGAGTTTGGTACACGCAGCCAGCGCAAAAGAGTTACGTTGGCCAAAGCAGGTGAGCACATGTATTTAACGGAAACTGCGGGCAGCGTGTAGTGAGACCACGGCCGAACAGATAGTACAAAAACTGCATTATACTTGGGCGAATATTAACTAACAATATTCGCCCTCGCATAAATAAATATTCTGTTAAGGATATAATGAAAATCTCTATATTTATTGGATTACCGCAAGGTGTAGAGAGTAAATGTGATCGAATTGACGCTTTGAAGGTTGTATTATATTCAAAATACACGTAGTTATGATATACGTGTGGGAATTTGTATATAAAAAGTATTGACCAAAGTTATAGTCTATTTAAACCATATTTCATAATAAAATTTTTAAATATCGAAGAATTTTCGTTTAAATACAATATAACTTTGGTCAGTAATTTGTATATACAAATTCCCACACTAATATCATAACTACATCTATTTTGAACATAATAAAAACATGAAAACGCCAATTCACTCAGATTGGCTCTCTAACCCTTTCGGGAGACCAAGAAATATAGAAGTATTCATTATACCCAAACAAAGGTACCTAAAGACCTTGAAAAAAAAATTAAAAAAGAAATTTGTTAGTTATGTTGCGATAAAATGTTCAAATTTACCGAAAAGAATCGGGTAAAATATGATGAGTAACTTATTTTTACCTTGAAATGAATTATCAATTAATTTTAAATATATATATGGTCGTTTATCTAAAAAATCGAAGACATACAAAAAAATTTGTTCTCTAACCAATTATAACATGTATATAGGGTTCTTATAAGTGTCTGTGAAATTTTTCAGCTTTTTGTTATCAAGTATATTCGAGTTACAGTGAATCAAAGGAGGTTATTTTAGTTTTTTCACATTTTCGATCTGTTTTGAATGATTTTTAGATGAATAGGAGTGCACTTTACGCAATAATTGAATCTGTACTTTTTTTATGAAAATTTTCTAGATTTAAAAAATATTATTTTCAAGGTCATATGACTCTTTTATTACAAGGATTTAGTCTATTTCAAAACTGAAAAGTTGAAAAAAAGAGAGTTCGATCACTCGGTCAACTACCAAAAAATTCATGCAGATTCCTGTTTTTAGTACAAAAGTACCTGCATAACTCTCAGATTGATAATCAAGCTGTATTTCTGGCTAGAAATATAAATAAAAGTCGAATTATTTAGCACCTATAATAATGGGTTCGACAACATATATCATCATTACAAAAATTATGAAGGTAGCTTATATTAGCACAAAAGAAACTGATATAGTCTCAATACCGTAATAAAGCTGCATTTCTTGCTATAAATAGAGATAATCGTCAAATTATCCTAACGAATTATTAAAGCGTACGCTTTCAAGTATTCCAGGCGATGAAATATGCAATGTATCCGTTCGAACTTTTTTGTGGTTGTTCTTTAGAACAATACCAACAAATTTGTGGTGCAGTTTTAGAAATGAATATATTTTAGAAATTATATGAACATTTATACATTAAAATTAATGAAAAAACGCTGACAAAATGGGCTTTCTTAAATGTTGTACGTTCTAACACGTGCAACTTTTGTTATCAGTCTTCTAAAGCAATTCCACACGACAAATCTCTTTATTACATATATTGTAATTGAAATATCTAAGGGAATTGTCATCATCGAATCCTTCATTGCCTGGACTATTTTGAAAATCTTCATCTTTTTTACCATTTTTAACGAATTTTGAGGTATATCTTAGCTTTTAAGGGGACTTTTGAGGTCTTTCTGGACTCTTTTTCTTAGTTTTTGTATATATTATATGCTGCTAAATTTCCAAATATTCAATTTTTTTTCAAACGTTGTACACATGGTTGGCATCAAAGAACAACATTTTGAGAATTTTTTTAGCTTTCTTTACTGAATATTTTAAGTATTGCTGAGGATACTGCATTAATTTTTAATAAAATTGCACACATTTATTCAAGTCTTCTGTGCACTAGATTTCAAAGTAGACCAACAAAAGAATTTGCATGTTTTCTTCAAAGCAAGGTGAACACTGTGACAATATTAGAATTTTTTTATACCCGAATACTTGCTAGAAAAAATGCAGCACTGCAATAAACAAGTTAAATATAATAAAAAATAAAAAAAAAAAAAAAGAAACGAAAAAATTGATAAAAATGCGTTGTAACTCGACCTTAAGCAGTATATATCTAAGAGAATTTGTGTTGCTAATTTTTATTTTCTCATTTTTTTTTCTTTATGAACCTAAAAGTAATTTTTTTCTCTATGCATCCATACATCCATACATCCATCCACCCATCCACCTATCCATAACTTACAAATTAGAGAACAATAATTCGTAATCATTCTTTTTTCTAATTTTAAATTAGAAATTACAAAAATTTTCTGATTTTCCAATGCAGTAATTTATTCTGCTGATGAATAAATACATTATGAATAATTTAGTTCATATTATTTGATTATATAACCACTTTAAAAATCTTTCCATTGTATAATTTACATTGTTAAAACTTGGTAACATTAACTTAAATTTACATTGTTGTAAAAATTGTTTTTATTGTTAAAACAGAATAAGTGCAAAACTATAATACTAAATATGTATATAAATATATGTTTATATTATAAGGACAATTTTTAATTCGCAAATGAGAACTACAGTAGAACCCGCCGTCACTGTGACTCACGGCACTATGAACCTCCAGACACTATGACTACAGAGCATCTCGGCACTGTGATTTTTCTAGGGCCGGCCATATGTATGTTTAGGGGCCCCGCGCCACAAATTTGCCGAAAAAGTTTTTTACAAACATTTGAACAAAAAAATTATAATAAAAGGTTTTTAAAAATGTTCAAACTAAAAAATGCAATGGAGAAGTTTATAAAAAAGAATTATATAATTTTATATAGATATTTATAATATTTTATTTTAAATATTGCACGAAAGTAAATTGTACTAAGAATATTTGATTATGGGGAAGGTACGGGAAAAGGTAATATTATAACCTAGATACGACCCTGGTGGTCGACGCTGATTGGTTGGCGCCAATTCACAGTGCCGAGGAATAGCTAGTCCCGAGTTTCACAGTGCCAATAAGTTTGTCTGTATCATGCAGTAGATAAGTTAAATTACTTATTTTCGTCGTTCTTCTGATTTATAGTTCAAGTAAACATTTTTATTGAATTATATTTTCTAGCTTTTATGAATATTTGCTAACTTAGGTATATTGTACATGCCTATTATTAATAAACTCTTCCATACTACAGGCTCTAAAGTTTTGAATGACCTTCTTCAATATCCATATAATTACACTGTAGAGAATTATCACAAATTTCCATAAGACCATTTGAAGGTAATAAAGGTACATATTCATGACTATCTGTATTTATGAATGTACTCCTCAGGGCATCGTTACTATCAACTGTATCTCGTTTCTGCGTAGCCAGTAATTGGTTAACTAACGACTCCAAAATTCCTAAATCGTATTTTAATTCTGCGCAATCTGATTCTTGATAATTATTTCTAACATCTTTAGTAACGTTCATAGCCATTATTTCCTTTTCTGTTGCAGTAAATAGAGGATATATCTGCAATTAAATACGTTTAATTTTTTTGAAATACAATTCAAGACAGTTTGACTGTTATATTTAATTATCTATATACCAAAGTATTTAAAATATATAGCATATAATATACAAAATAACAAGAGTCACGGTGGTCCAATTCGTTAGACCGCCAAATAATCAGTTTAAGCACGAATAAATAGTCGTTTTTCATTTCTCGTTTTTCAATTCTCTTTTCTCATTTCTCATTTTTTAATTCTCATTTCTCATTTCTCAATTCTCATTTCTCATTTCATATTTCTCAATTTTTAAAATCTGTAGACTGCTCATTATGTAGGTTATACTTTATCGTTCATGGTTTAGGAAGAAGATAAACATGACCATAACCTTTATTTTATCAAATTAGTTCTTATTAATTTAAAGTATATTTTGAAGGTAC